>JABUQX010028554.1:0-25000 GCA_015478945.1 Trachelipus rathkii | reverse complement strand
ATATAAGGTGTCTGCTAAAAGTTTATTTAAAAAAGTAGTTATTACTTTAATTTCTTAATTTCTTTCTATTTTTTTTTATTTATTTATTTATATACATTCTTGAACATAAATATCTATGTCATCCAAATTTGTCATCACCAACTAATATCATCTTGATCTCCAATTATAAAAATTACCCTAAATAATACGTATAAGCTATATAATTCGTGTGTGAAGCTGTCATGGAGGGGTTGTGAAGGGGCGTGTTGGCCCAGGTCCAGGAATAACCAGTACACTATATTTATTAAAGTGTGCTTCCGTCACTCTGTATGAAGCTTAAGCTGAGGATAGTTTTTGGTTGTACGACTCACACTTATAAGAAAATGAAATGGGTGTTGTGTTGGGGCTTCTTAACATTTTGTCAAACTCTTTTTACTTTTTTCCGGGCAATAATCGTACCTAACTTTAAGAGCAAGAACTGAAGAAAGAAAGATAATATATATATAATATAATATATATATATATATATATATATATATATAATATATAATATATATATAATATAATATATATAAATATATATATATAAAAATACCGTAAAACGGGAATTCGGTCCACTGTGCGGCTATCGACCATGTGGGCAATTCCCGTCCAGTGCTCAAAATACCTATACGATGTAAAATCATATCTTTAAAATGTAAAATAATGTGCTTTATGTCTTAGTATATTATTTTTATGAAACCTTTAATTAAGTCCATTAATTTGTGATTTTTTTTTTTCTGACACTATAAAATTCGGGGTAATTTTATGCTATTGCCTAAAATCATACATCAAATAATTGACACATTATGTACCAATATATATACTTAAAAAAGTCATAACTAATGCAATCTGTTGGTAGTCATCGCGGCAAAATAAATATGTTTTATTATAAAAATGTAAAAACGTGGGGCTGGGGCGGCAATTCGTCCAGGTTTAAAAAATTTGGCGTGGGCAAATTCGTCCAATGAAACTCATAAATTATAATTTTAATACTCTTTTCAAAAATATGTCGAAATATAATGTTTAGAATAATTTTACACTTTACAGCATATAGGTAGGTAAAGTTTCCACATAGCCTAATTAACTTTGTACAATTTTTCAGCCAATGTTCAACCCCTATCAAAAGTACACACGCAGCGATACTCTGATGATGCGTATGCCAGTACCCTAAGCCGTTTTCCTTCTTCATTGGTTTGAATTTTTTTTTTTTTTTTTTTGTTTTTTCTTTTTTTTTTTTTTTTTTTTTTTTTTTTTTTTTTTTTTTTGTTTTATTTTATTTATTTTTTTTTTTTTTTTTTTGTTTTTTTTTTTTTTTTTTTGGTTTTTTTTTGTTTTTTTTTTTTTTTTTTTTTTTTTTTTTTTTTGTTTTTACGAAACGTAATATGCCTTAAAACGCTCGAGTTTGCATCGTTTTGTCAACAGCGTTGCATTCGTTTTTGTTCAAACCGCGCAAGAGGAAACGCTTAAGGTTGCAATACCATCAATCAGGTATCCCTGCCGTTTACTTTTGCATAAGGGTGAACCATCTGCTGAAAAAAATTACAAGTTAATAGGCCCAGAATACCTTAGTGGACTAATGACTTGCTGGTAAAAGTTAAAAATTTTATAAATGTTCAAAAATGTTCAATCTATTTTTTTGTAAAAATTATTAAAAAATTAATTTAATAAATTTCAATGTGGAACGAATTGCCCCCACCGCAAAATTTTTTTAAACTCGACCAATTGCCCCTTTTACAATTTTTATAATAAAAACATATGATCCTTCTTGCGTGAATGACTCCAACGATTGCATAAGGTTATGAACTATTTAAGTAGCAAAAACAAGGAAAATAATGTAGTACAATTATTTTTACCTGTATGATTCTTAGCAATAAGCCCAAAATTTACCCATTCGTCGTCTCAGAAAAAAAAAAAAAACACCAAATTAAGACTAAATTAAAGTTCAAAAAAAAATTACCTAAGACATTAAAACCACATTATTTACATCTTTAAAGATATATTTTACATCGTATAAGCTATTTTGAGCCACTGGACCGAATTGCCCCACATGTCCGAATAGCCCCACGCGGACCGAATTACCCCGTTACAGTATATATATATATATATATATATAATATATATATATATAATATATAATATAATATATATATATATATATATATATAGATATATTATATATATATATATATTTTTTCTTTCTTCTTCACGCTTCATATGCTCCTTAAGTTAAGGTACTTTATTGCACCGGAAAAAAAGTCAACAAAAGAGTTTAAAAAAAAATGTTAAAGAAAAAAGCCCCACCACACCACCCATTTCTTTTCATAAGTTGTAGTCCATTAACAACAAAAACTATCCTCACTTAAGCTCATAACAGGCTGACGGACCCACACTTAATAAATCATCAAGTGTATGGTTCATTTCGGACCCTGCGGGCCACAAAACCACCCCCCTCACAAACCCCCTCCATGCACAGCTATCACACACCAAATTATATATATATACCTTATAGATTAAGGTAAATTTTTATAAATGGAGATCAAGATATATTAGTTGTGATGACAAATGGATACATTTAATACCCCAAAAATTAATTATATAAATAAAAAAAAAAAAAAAAATAAAAGAAATGAAAAATTAAAGAAATATAAAGTAAATAACCTACTTTTTAAAAAAACTTATAGAAGACCACCTTATCGCGGCATCCAAATCAGGTAGAAGGTTCACAATAACCATCAACACCCTAACTCTGAAAAATCCACTCCCTTAATAATATGAATGATTGACAGATACAGGAAAAAAATGACAGAATTTTTAGAAAGAACACTGCAACACTCTCAACTCACACACAATCAGTCAGTTAACATGCAATGAAATAATGAAAAGGAATTAGTCATGTAAACAGTAGTTATTAAATAGGTACAAATAGTAAATGTTGGAACGATAAATATACCTTGTGGAAATACCAATTTTATCATTAAATCAATATTTTTAACTTCCTCTTTAGTTTTAGATAAATTATACCAAAAAGGACAAAACACAAGAAAAAGAAAGCTATACCCTAAACTTTATTCTCTATATTTTATGGTGTATGTGTAGTACTTAATGTTACATAAAAAAAAAATAAAAAAAATAAATTCTTTTACATTTCAGAAATACGCAGGTGCACCCGCCGTTTTTTACCGCGTACGCAAATAATGAAATTATATATATATATATATATATAATATATATATATATATTTAAAGTGAAGGAGTTGTAGTTGCCTCTTCTTCTTGTTCCTCCCAAGCTAGTTGATATTAAAAAAAATAAAAAAAAAAAAAAATTTCGCTCATTTATACCACGCGGTAAGTAGTACTACAAGTTTAATTTAGATCATATTTAATCTAGAAAGTTTTTATAATTTTTAAAAAATGTTAGAAATTAGGGTACAAAATTTCCTTCAATAGAACTTCACTTTTGAAAAATGTGAGTTTTTTTAACTTCGTTATAAAATGAAAAATTGTGGATCATTAATTCTGGTCTGTATTTACTATGTATTTTACTCATAACTGGCAAAAGTAAAATTTTTGATCCAAGCAGTATTAGTGCAAAAAAACGGGCCTACTTGGTCCATTCACCCCGCCGAAAATGAGAGGGTGCTCGACCACCATGTTTTTCGTATTTTACTATTATTATGACATTTTTATTAGTATAATTAATTTAAAGTAATAAAAATACTAAAAAAGTTGAAATTTTTTAAAAAAAAATTTAATAAAAAAAACGAGTTCAAAAAAGTGTCAATTTTTGAGCGGAGAGATGAATCGCGACCAACCTATTATATTCGTATTTTATTTATCATATGACATTTTTATTACTTATACGAATTTTAATATGATAAATAATTATTATATAAGTAAAAATTAAAATAAAAATGAAAATATACGTAAAATACAAATTTAAAACTAGTCCGATTCACCCCTCAATGTTGGTCCGCTTCACCCCTCCACGGACGGGCTGACTGCGTTAATCAAACTTTAATAAAACTTTTATTATTAGAATTACATTATATTTTTGTTGCTTATCCCGACTATAGGGCCTTGATTTACAAAAAAAAAAAATTCAAATAAAGTGCATTAGGGGAGAGTCGGAGACCAAGTTATACCTAAAGTGTCCAACGCCCCGCCCACCTATAATATATATATAATATAATATATATATATATAACATATAATATATATATATATATATATATATATAATAAAATATATTAATATAATATATAATAATATATATATATATATTGGCGACAAAACAAAGCAACCTTCGCAGCTGCCGCGGATACGAGGCGGAGGGGTTCAGCCTTCCGTTAATTCGTTGGTGAAGCTCCAACGTATACTCTCGCAACCGCACATCTATCACTGGCGTTCATCTATAAGTACGATATTCGTTGCCGCTGACTATCTCCCGTTATACCAACCCGACAGATAAACCGCTCCCCCTCCCCTTCCACTTCTATCCCCGTGGAGTGAAGCACTCGGTTGGATTTTCCAACCGCCCGATTCCTCTAAAACGGACGTAGGTTTAGCCCGTTCCCTTCCCTTCCCGACTTCCCTTAAGGGAGTGAAGCCCTACATGGATTTTTTTTGGGGGGGGGGGCCCCCCCCCCCGGTCCTCCGACTCCTATGCACTGACTGGTCGTCTCCAGCCCACTTCGGCACCCCGCCGTTCCCTTGCAAGGGCAACCTTCGGGATTCCCGTGACCCCCAAACTCCAGACCGGGCCAACTGACTCACGTAATTCACCCGCGCTGGTACCTAGTCTCCCGGCAAGGGGCAACCTTATGTTTCCAGGCGGTGGAAAGCCAGTTAGTTTACCAACGCAGTAAGTCGCTAAATGAACAACCTACTTCTGTTGCCTTGGTTGACAAGGGCCTTTCTTCCCTAAAGCTATCAATATTATCGTGAAACAACAAAGAAAAGAACATGGACGATTCAATTTATAATAAGTTCAACTGAACCCACAACCTCAATTCAAATAAGACCGCCAATTCGGAGAATCATACGCTAGAACAAAAACAAATATTACAAACTAGAAGGATGTGCGTTTCCCTGCAATGCCCACCCAAAGCGTCCCCTATGTTGCACGACCCAACTCGATTTGCCTTTGTTTCTTAATAGCAGAGTTCATATAACCGCTTTCATCTCTTGCCCAGTGTTGAATGGATTTCAAATGATCAATCCGCGGGCAGTCTCCGCGTAAGCTAGGCGCTAGTGCACGCACTCTCTCAATATAGAACATTCTTCGCGTCCGAGCTCCTCAATAATTTTAGAAAAGAAACCCTTAATTCAAGCCCAACAATTGCTCGCAGCAAGGAATCCCGATAAGTGGATTGCTCCCTGATAAATTGGTAAATCACTTAACGGTTGTTCATGGATCCCAAAAAGCTTCAAGAAATAACCGCATTTGGTTACAGTGAAGTCCCTTATAAATTGATTGTTCCCTGATAAATTCCACCTGCAACAGACAAACACTTATTAGCCCCATTATCTAACCTAACTCCTACATACAGCGCGTCCACTAGTTTCACAACTTACCCAAAGGAGTGGAAACTTGACCTCTCACTGTTCTTCTCTTATCTATTACCGCCACTCGTAGGCCTCTCAATATTAATTAAGCCACACAGCTCCTTATCAATAACGCCCGCTAACTAATTATCCTACACTTTAAAGTTATGATAAAACAGAGAAATAAATATATGATAATAACCTAACACAAAATGATGAAAAAGTAATAAAAATGACCATAAGGAATAATAATAATAAAAAACCCTCAATTCACTACAATATACTCTGCAAATTTCAAACTATCGTATAATTATATAATATATAAATATATTAATATATAATATAATAATAAATATAAATATATATATAATATATATTATATATAATATATATATATATATATATATATATAATTATTCGCAGTACTATATTATTGACACCTTCCCCAAGTATCTGCCAACTCGCTGCCGGGAATGAACTCCAATTATGCAATATGCAAATGGAAATGAATTAATCAAATAATACAAGGTTTTGAATTAAATATGATTCAAAAGGAAATTCCTTTCCGTCCGCGAGTCCACAAACACATACGGCTATACCAATGTTCCAATAGATTTATTGGATGAATAAATGGCAACAACAATATTGTAATATTACTTAATTCTAAATAAAATAATTAAACACTTTTATTTTGAAATATAACTCTTTTTGCCCGTGGTTCAGTCCACTTAAGTTTTTACTCATAAACACCAATAGTTATTTGTTTATTTAACAAAAAAAATACATAGGTTTATTTTTGTGGGTCTTTCACTTCCTTCACAGCTTTTAATTATTAAGTCGATTTATTGTTCTTTATTCAAAGAACCACTATCTCTTTGAACCTTCAGTAAAGTTCAATTTTTGTCTGTTAATATAATATTAAAATAATTTAAACACATTATTCACCTTCATTTTAGATGATAATCGTTTGAATGAATGACACTACTTCAAAAGAGTGTCTCCTGATCTGGTTTCGTCTTAAAAGGGACGAACACTTGCAAACAAAAAAAATATAGTTTGGAGATCCAAGCAGTATTAAAAGAAATGGACTTCCAGCCTAGTATAATGTATATCACAATTGGGCTCCTGCCCTCGCAAAAGGAAGTTACAAAAACAATTGGGCTCCTAGCCTCGTACCTAGAGAATAAAGTTACCTCTAAATAGCTTAAATATAGTATAATATCGAATAATATTCAATTGCTTTATTTTTAATTTTCTTTCATGATATTTAAAGAAATAGAAATATAGAAACCTAAAAAAACTTACCCCTAGTTAGCTAGAGGAATTAAAGAATTATAAAGGGATGACACTTCATCCAACAATCTTGAGTATTACTAATTCCCAGTCAAAAAGGAGAGCCTATAAAGAACCCAAAGAATTAAATAGTAAATACCTTATTAATTTCTTTTGCTAACTATCTCGCGTTTTTATTTAATTTATGGATTTTTCATCAGGTATCAATCAATTCTCATCAAAATTTACTTACTAGAACTTTGCTTTTAAAGTCTTTTTCCCTCAATAGATGTGAAACAAATTAATACTTCTGGAACTAAAGAAAAAGAATACAATAAAGAAAAAGAAACATAAAAAAATAATAAAGTAAAGGAATGCTCAATATTGGGCATTACATCCCTCCCCACCCGTCACAACTTGACGGAGAAAAGGAATGAACCCCGAGAAGAAGAAAGTTACTCTGCTTCCTCGTATTTTAACTCATAAGTCCGCAATATTGTCTCCAGAACCATTCTCATCTCCACCCCATCAACATTTTCGTCATTGGCGTGCAATATGCCCTTGAAATATCCCATAAAATGGTCAAATAAGCCTTGTACCAAATCTAAGTGATGAAATCTCATTCTTAGTAAACAAGGGGGATACGGTATATTGGGGGATTTCTTTGAAGATGGCTCAGTACCAGAAGACTCAGCTGTTCTTTTTCTAGTCCAAGGTTGATTATGGACTTTGTATTGCAAAGGAACTGAGGGAGCATCAGATTCCATTACAACTGTTCTAGGAAAGCGTAATCTTTCAGGAGATGTTGAAAAAGCTGGAGTTTGAGATGAAGACGTAGACGGAACTGAAATAGGAGAAAAAAGAGATACATAAGAAGAGGAAGGAGTTTGTACTGAAGATGGAAGAGGTTCCTGTAAACTAGAATGAGTTGGAATTGGAGGAGGAGGAGGAACTGAAAAGGAAGGAAAAGATAACCTAGAATAGACAGTGGGTGGCTCTAAGCCGGAATGTATTCTCGTTGGACGCATTATAGGACGAGATGGAGCTGAAGTTGGAACCGGTACTTCTTGGTCAATACCGTGTTGAAGAATAGAATTAATAGAAGGCCCTATAGGCAGTAATGAAGAAAACAAAGTTGCTCTTGACCCTAATGGAGTATCCAAAATTTGATACTTGTGGACCATTTCCCAAAAAGCTGCCACTAATTCTTTTGTGGGATGAATACCATCAATTAAGAAACCTTTTGGCCCCAAGGAATAAAAATTACTTTTTGGATCCTTTAATTTCTGATGCATCTTTGATCCCATGAACCAAACTGCTCGAGACAAGGAAAGGGTATGTTTTCCCAGCCACTTAAACTCCTCAGTATGTAATTTATTAAGTTCTTCATATACTTTAATGGTATTTGCGTTTAATTGCTTGGCTGTGGTACCTGATAATTTATTATACCAGAGACGAACTTCAGGTGGTGCAAATGCTATACATCTATGATAATTGTAATAATCTAAATCAGGAATGGTAGGAATAACAAAATATACTTTCGCTTCTGGACACTTCGTCCTTACTTCTCTTATGATATTACGAATATGCGGGACCGCATCCTCTGCCCTAAAATCTAAGTTCGGAAGCGATACAGCATATTCTTCTTTACCTTCATGATCATTCACTGGTCTCCATACCAGGCGTTCATACGCCATCCTAAATAAGGAAAAAACAAATACATGGGTGGTCTCTGATTGAATGGCACCTGCCACACAACTCGCTACATCTTCAAACCTTGGTAATAAAATTCGTGAAAACTTTATAGGATAATTCTGGGGATTATGGTGGATTTGTTCATAGTTGGATTCCAGGTAAGAAATCTAGGAGTGGCCTATCATAAGAATCTGAAAAGGAAATATATATATCGGTTAATCATTAACTCTTCAGCTCTTCAATTTAATATACCTAATTATTGTATCTAATCTAATCATCTAATCACCACCATAAGTCAATAACAAGATGCTAGGTAAAAACTCAGTTTGATATAATAACACTCTTAATAAATAATATTCTAATATTCTAACTATAAAAAGGATAAGGACAATAATATATAAAAAAAATTATTTATTTCAGTTATAATACATTCATCACAATTCAGTCGTCGTTACTGTATGATGCTTCCTCTCTAAAATTCTCTTGCGTCCAAGGTACTTCTATTATGTCCTCTTGTGATGAACGTTGCCGGGTTCTGGAAGCTATTGTATCCTGTATACTTTCAATAGATATTGCAAGAGGAGCAAGAATTCTGGTATCCTCCATCTGTCCCTGATCAGCCCATTGGACAGATTTCTTCTTCTTTACAATTGTCTCATTTAAAAGTGGGGAAGCCATAATATCTTCATTCTCTCTCACCGGAGAATTATCAAAGATCAGTCGAGTTAAAAGATCCTCACAAGAGAGGCGTCTTGCTTTTCTATTAACTATTGATGGTTGTTCTACATTATGAGGTGAAGTATAGGAAAAATAAGGACTCAATATAGGTGAAATATTAGAAAAAGGAGGCGTAATTAACAAAGGTGAAGTAGCTGGTATAGGTTGAAGAATATTATCAGGAGAATCTGGAGAGTTAGACAGAGAAAAGTCAGGAGAAGCAAATAAATTTCTTAAGTGAAGAGAAGATAAATTACTTTCAATACTAGGAGAAGGAATATTAGCATTAGTAGAAGAAGAAGGTAGAGGTAAAGTAATGTAAGGAATACAGGTGTCTGCGTTGTCCCTAATATGGTCTAGATTGTGAATAAGTTTATTTGCCAACATCAATCCCTTATCCAATTGATGTATCACTAGTTGAGTACACTCCTCACTTTCAACAGAATCTGGAAAACCCAGAAAATCTTCATCATCAGATTCATCATCCAATCCATAAAAATCTTCCCTTCCAGACACTGTTTCTTCTGGAATTGACTGTTCTAACGTGGTATTGGTTGTATTCTGAACTAACTCGTCACTTGCAAGAGGTTGTATCTCAGTATTTTGATTGGTTAATAGATTTTGGAACAACATATTATTCATTAAATAATTAGGAGGAACATGCCATTTTTTTAATTGTTTATGGTGCACTCTGTATAATCGTTTAGTTTCTGGGACTTCCACAACATAAGTAACAGCATTATTATTAACTCGTATAACTTGCAATGGACCCTGATACCTGTCTTTAAATTTATTAGAAGTCAGATCACCAGGCAACTGTAGTTTTAGAGCAACTAATTGATTTAATTTATAGGGTTGATACTTTTGATGTCCTTCATTCCAGTACTGATCAAAACGTGTCCATGGCAATGAAGGTCGTGTATCATGGGCTTCCATATATATAATTTCTGCAGGAGTTTTATGAGTTTCCGAGTGTGGTAAATGATTATATTTCAATATTACTTGAGATAAGTGTATATCCCAATTTGTGGAATGTGTTAAAGATAACCTTAAATATTGCAATAAGGTTCTATTGACTCTTTCTGTTATACCATTAGATGCGGGATTATAAGGAGTGGTATAAATATGTTTTATATTATGTGTTTGTAAAAACATCTCAAATTCTGGTCCACGAAACTCTCTGGCATTATCCGATAGAATTCTAGAAGGTATCAATGGAAAATAAGGTAGCATGGTTCTAAATGCAGTGGTTACCAAAGAAGTATGTTTTGATCTTATTGGGGTTGCCATCACCCATTTACTATAGTGGTCTATAACTATAACCGCATAATTATTCCCTTTGGATGATTTTGGTAACTGGAGAAGATCAATAGCTATCAATTCAAATGGATGTCTTGTATGAATTTTCAATATTGGTGGCGCTTGTAGAATATTGGATACCTTTGCTAATTGACATTTATAACACGTCATTGAAATGTCACGGCATATATCCCTTAATTTTGGGTGCCATACGATTTGTTCTATTAGTAGATATAATTTTCTCTGCCCCACATGGACAAATTCATAGTGATTAGTTATGGCTACATGAACCGCAAAGGAAAAAGAAACCACATAGTGATACTTATCATTGCGATTTTTATGCACTATGTGATCATCTATTATGGACAAGGAATTTCGTGCATATTTAAATACCTTCAATGGCCCCAAATAAGGTCGTTTATTTCTAATTATAGTTTTAAGTCTCTTCAAGATAGGATCATTGATCTGACATTCAGTGATATGGGCCATTACAATAGTTACTGAGTCTTGAAGATTATTTATTTGTGACACAGTGTTATAAAAACATATATGGTTTAATGTATAAGATTACTTGCCTCCCCACCAGTCTCAATCACAGAGGATTCATCTTGATCAGGAACAATTACACAGTTATCATCATCATCTGGACCTAATTCATACAACTCCACTGGTTTCACTGGTGGTTCCATTGTATAAGTAATCTCAAATACAGAAGGTGGAAATTTATTTTGCAAGGGATTTAATATATTATAATGAATGCCACCTCGACAAAAGAGACAACATGGTCCATCATAGGTGGTTTTACCAAAATGTAAAGGGTGATCCTTAGTATAGTACACCAAAACTCTAGTTTTATGTAGATCAGAAAAAGCCTCAATGGTATGGACAAAAGGAAGTTGACCTGGATATTTAGTTAATCTAAGTTGTTTTAATACTTGACTTGCATCACGCCCTGTAGGTAAATGATACTTTGATCTGTTATTAATTAATTCTTCTACAATTTCCTGCCTTAAACTACTATGGTGATTATCATGTCCATAAATATATCGAGAAAAACATATAAACAAAGAATCACCGCCTCCTGGTACTGGATTTTCAATAAATCCTTCAGGTATTTCAAGTTGATAATTTTCAGGGGATTTATCTATTTGTTCGTCACAGGGCAATCGAGACAATATGTCGGCAACCACATTATCTTTACCAGGCAAGTACGTTAATTCATAGTCCAAATCATTGAGCTCTTCAAGAGTCCTAGCGACTCTCTGATTTACAAGAGGCATATTTTGTAAATATAACAATGGCTTATGATCTGTAAAGATCACTACACGTATTCCATAAAGAAAAAGTTTTAATGAACGAACGGCCCATCTAATAGCAGCGATCTCCCTTTCTGTAGTACTATAGCCGCGTTGAGCCTTGGAAAATACTGTTGAATTATAGGCTATAGGCTTTTCCACATCATTCTGAATTTGACAAAGACTTGCTCCTGCACCTATTCCGGAAGCATCTGTATATAGGAATAAGGGATTAGCCTTCTCAGACCTATCAGGATAAGCTAACAATGGGGGATTAGTGAGTATTCTTTTTATTTCATCAAAGGCATTTTGACATTGATCTGTCCAGTGAACCTTTTGTTTATTTTTTAAAAGGTCGAACAAAGGTTTTGCTATTTCTGAACAGTGGGGAATATGGCGTCTATAAAAATTAACAAGACCCATAAATTGCCTAACCTGCTTAACTGTTTTGGGTATTGGAAAGTTTAGTACTCCTTTCAAGTTTCTCTCTAGAGGCTTCATACCCTCCGCTGACACAACATGACCCAAGAACTTTACTTCTCTTCTTAATAAATAGGTTTTTGAAGGTTTTAATTTAAACCCATTTACATGAAAGGCTATAAGAACTTCTTTAAGTATGGAGAGATGTTTTTCGAATGTGTCACTCATAATCAATACATCGTCCAAATAAATCATAACTTCTCGCCAGGATAAGTGACATAAGGCCAATCTCATTGCACGTTGAAATGCCGCTGGTCCGTTCTTGAGACCGAAAGGCATTCTTAAAAATTCCCAGTGAGCTAATGGTGTAGAGAATGCTGTTTTTTCAATACTGTCGTCCTCCATCTCAATCTGATAATATCCTTTAATTAAGTCTATTGTAGAAAAATATTGCATACCTTGCATGTTAAATAGGGTGTCAATTAAATTTGGAATTGGGAATGAATCCCCTTTTGTTATTTGATTTAATTTTCTATAGTCTATGCAAAGTCGCATAGTCCCATCAGGCTTTCGTATGGGGACAACAGGTGCCGAGTAAGGAGAGAAGGACCTACGGATAATACCATCGGCTTCCAACTGATGACAAACTTCTTCAACTTCATAGAGAATTGGGCCTTGTAGGCGCCTTACTGGCACACACACTGGATCATCTACATAGGTTTCGATAGAATGTTTCAAAATACTCGTGCAACCTACATCAGCGTCACCTAAACTTAGTGCCGTAGGATATTGCAATAAGAGATGGATTAACTGTACTTTTTGTTCCTCAGTCAATGTTGTGTTATCCAAATCGAAAGCAGCTCTTAAATTCTCAGCATTCCATTCAACATATGTATCTTGTGGCTTTTGAGTTAGTTCCACTGTATTTAAAGGAATTGGATTAGCATCTTTCTTTTGTAATATGGAAATAGAACCTGGAGAGTAACCTTTCTTGATTTTTATGGTACTTTCCGTTATATTATAACAATGTAAATTGACAATAGCGCTAGAAGTACTAGTAAATACTGCATAATCTATAATAAACCTATTATGGGAATAAGGGGTAAATAACAACAACATATCCCTATCTAACATGGAATTAATATATCCTATAGCTATTACGGAACAGGTATTAGGGGGAATTACTATATCTTCAACCACTTTAGTACTATTCTCTTGTTCTTTTAACAATCTCATATCTTTAGTCACTACTGTTAGAGTGTTGTCATGACGAATCACTAATTCTTTAGCTGAGGGATCAGGCAATAAGTTTTCTGCTTTTAATAAATCATATCCTATTATGATATCATAAGTTGTTACTTGATCATCGACTACTACAAAAACTCTCGGCAATGTTTTAAACGTACTTGACAGTTGTAATTCCAGGGTTACTTCACCCAAAACAGGAAAAATTACTGTACCAATACCACTCACTCCTGTATATGGGGTAGACATTAATTGATATTTTTGTTGATTTAGCAATTTATAAGTTTTATTAGAAATTAAATTCAAGGAAGCGCCTGTATCTACTAAGGCTGTTAATAGACAATTCTGTTGTGACCCTTCAATAAACACTCCAACTAATAGAGTTTCTTCTGGAGGTGCTTTTAAATGATGCACTTGTATTATTAAATTCTTCATAGGAGGAGGATGATGCTCCTTATTATGAAAAATGTCTATAGGATCTGAATCCTTATTAGAAATTTGGGGAATTTCTATCTTACTATTATCTACACTATCATGGAAATGGAAAGAACTATCATAATTTCTATCTATACTATTATCTAAACTATCATGGAAATGGAAAGAACTATCATAATTTCTATCTATACTTTCTATACCTTTTTTACTTACCCTATCTTTAAAAACTAGTTTACTTTCTTGTTCAGTTTTTTCAACCAACTGTGACCCTTCAATTGCTACTTGTCGTCGTGGAGACCTTTGTGGTTTAGGAGATTCATCAGTTATTAGCAATTGAGGAATTACCTCTGTGGGTGGGTCTTGAACCACAGAGACTATTCGTTTTCCGAAGTTTCATTAGTTTGATTTATATTTTTATTTGGTGTATTGCACATCATTCCCAAATGTGGGCCTCTACATATTGGACAACCCTGGTTTTCATCATTTTCTGTTTGCATAGTGTGTCTTTTGGGACAATTCTGTACTATGTGTCCAATTTCCTCGCAATGTATACATTTATTCTTACGTACATAACAATCGTCATGCACATGACCTCTTTTCCCACAAAATCTACATTTAGGTCGTAATCTACAATCTCTGATATGATGACCTGCTTTTTTGCAATAATTACATAAAGGTACCGATCTGGTCCATTGACGGGATCTCTGTCCCTCTTGTCTATCAGGTGTTCTACTTCTCTCTCCTCGGTTTCCTCCGCTATAATTATTTCTATTTCTATCGTTATACGAGCTTCTAGATTGTTGAGGTGGATTAGGTGGAGTAGCCACTGCTTGGGAATAAGTCTGAGGAATTTGTCTTTGTACCTTTTGTGAAGCTTGATATTCCTCGGAAGGCATAAGTGTCATTGCATATGCAGATCTTGGTGGTTTGTCACCCATATTAGTAAAATTAGGAGAATAATGGCGTTGAGTCATACATGGTTCTATAGGAGTCAGATCAATGACTTCCGGTTGAGATATGGGAATTTGACCATCACTTAGAGTAGCTTTCGTAGAATCCTTTTTTATAGAATTATTTCTAGGAAAATTCTGATCTATTAATTTAACCAATCCATCCCATGATAACACCTCACCATTCATAGATATCTCACATACCAAAACAAGGGAATTTATTGTGTCCTGAATTTCAACTGGTAGACTATTTATAAGTTTCTCCCGAATAACCTTCATAGTTTTTACGTCTGACCCCGGGAAAGCTCTCTCAGCCAATCCCTGTAATCTTAAAGCGTATAGGGGAATAGTTTCCGTTGGTAAAATCTGAGCTGCATTAAAAGTACTCAGATCGCTCCTAGTCTGTTTCTTCAAATATTCACCAAACCAATCAATCAATTCGTATTTCAGATTATTATAACTCACATTCGTTCGCATCAAAACATCATAAACTTGTTTAATGTTTCCCTCCAAATGTAAACCTAAGTAGGATTTCCAATCGTCGGACGAGGACTGTGGATAAGTGGATAGTGCATACTCCTCAAATCGATTGATAAATTGTGGAAAGGGTTCTCCGTTCTCTAAACTATATTTTCCTATCGGTATCATCTTACTTTTTCTAGGAGAATCATTTAGTTTTTTCATTGCTTGTGTTAATAATTTTAGCATTTCTTGGTTCTGAGTCAATAATTCCCTCAATAAGGAAGCATCACACACAACCGGAGTAGTAGTTTGAGAATTCATCTGTTGGGCTCTGGGTTCTCCCAATCCCTGTTGCGCAATCTGCTGAGGTGAATACCCTAGAGGTGGAAAAACAGCAGGTTGAGATCCACCAATCATGGATGGATTTAAATGAAATGGTAATATTGGCGTACCCACTTGTGTCGCATAAGGCCCAGTCACAGGAATGTTCGAAAGTGGCACCGTCATATTCACCACTCGAGTATAAGTTGGAGACACTGAAGTTGATGTAGCTCCCGACATTGCAAAGGAGGTTATAGCCATTACTTCCGATAACTCAGGGTACACATGTGAAGTGACAACAACATCCATCCCATCAGTAACAACCGACGACTCTGAAGATTCAATCAAACCGGTTAACGTTTCTGCACGTGAGACTGTAGCCATTACACGATCCTGCATCTGTTTGACTTCTTCACTCACCTTCTCATCAATGGAAAAGGTTGGCTTATCTTCTGCCATCTTCTTTGCCTTCTTGATCTTGTACTATATAATTACTAATTAGTCAATTTATTATTCGTTATTAAGAGATCGTTCGCTCGCACGTTTCCGCGTTAATACCCGCTCGCTTATTTAATATAAAATTTATTACTATAGTGGAAGTGTGTACTTAGGGTTGGGAAAAAAACCGTTTTTTTCAAATCATGTTTTTTTCAGGAAAAAATGTTTTTTTCGTTTTTTTCAGTTTTTTTCGTTTTTTTCATTAAATGTATTTTTAAAAGTATAAAGAGGCTAATATGATATTTCACTTGAGTATTTTCATTTTTCAAATATGAGGATACCTGAAATTAAACAAATATTCCATTTTGATTTTTATAAAATAGCAAAAACGACAACCTTTCTCTTATATTTTATCAATGTTTTCGTTACAATTTATAGTAGGTTTTAGCCTGCAGACTGCTGTTTGTAGGCTTCTACTTACTAATTTTACTATGTATTTTACATTTGTATCATATAATCATATTTATAATTTACTTTTAAACATTAAAGTATATTATATTTATATAGAATGAGTCTGAATGACAAAACTCAAAAGTGACTTAAGGGATGCAAATAAATAATAAAAATATTGAAATTTAAAATTAATTACAAAATTGGAAATTGAGGACGATGAGTGAATAACGACTTAAATTAAATATTTGGCTTTGGAATATCAACTTTTGATTCACTAATCACAATTATACCAAGATTGTAAATGAAGGAGGATGAGTGAATGACTAAATTAAAAATTTGGCTTTGGAATATCAATTTGATTCACTAACACTAGTCCCCCCATTCCCCAGACCCAGTCACTACTGAGTACTGACAACTGTGCTGTGACTACTGTCAAGCTCATTATCACTGGGAGCATCAGCGTGATCAGCCACATTTAATTTTGATATGACTGATATCTCAGTCGTATGAAGTATCGTGTAGAATGACAGTGGTGAAGGAGCAGGGGCAGTAACAGGACGCTTAAGCTTAGCTGCCTTAGCATAACATCTCTCTCAGTTGGCAAATTTCAGAATTTCCTAGTTCTAAGATTATGAGCAATAAAATACTAGTTTTTGCAACGTCTACACAATCAAAATTTTATTCACTTTTTCACTTTTTTTTACACTTTTTTAGCTTAGTCATTTTTTTTCACTTTTGTTGAGCCAATTTTACACTTTCTTCCCTTTTCTTCACATTTTTGGGGCAATTAGGTTACTTGAAGATGGGATATCTTTTTCTTCTGTTTTACCTGTGACTGAATTAAAAATGTGGTTTAAACTACAAAACAGTTGTTATTGAACTCAAGAACTGAAAAACATAGGTAAATAATTTGTTAAATTTTTTAAATTTTTCATATGTTTAAAATAATTTTAATAATAATTGAATAAAGTTTTTTGAAATTGAAATTTTGAAGATGGGAAGATGTAAGTTTCAAATGTCTTTGTTGGATAGAACTGATCCTCAAGCCTTCAAAATTAGTGAGTGGGAAAGAAACAGTCAGACAGCGAAATGTTTTGTAAAATAGCATGAAATGCATAAAACATTTCCTCAAAATGGCTCAGGCAGTTTATACAACATTCAAGAAGCAGTTCATATCAAAATTACAGCCAAGTTAATTAAACGAAAGATTCCAGTTACAATTATTGCCTAGTTGAAATGTAAAGGAAAATGAAAATTCAAGTGATCAAAATAAACAAGTCCACACCATTGCCCTCTTGTAGCAAGATTATCAAACTGTATGCTGATCGAGCTAAAACTACTGCTATGGAACTAATGTGGTGGTTGAAATGTGTTGCTGCAGACTACAGTTTTGCTTCTTGCAATGGACTTTGTGAAACTTTTCAGGTAAGCTATGTCATGAGTTACTCAGTAAACACAACTTTAAGCCTTTCCTTACTTTTTTTCAATAAACTGAAATTCAGAAAACTACATAAAAAAAAACATGATTCTTATATTCATAATTGGTCTCAATATATGGGGTTTTAATACATAAAAAAGAAAATCCTTTTTTGCCAAATGATTTGAAATATGAATAGAAAGTCATGCCCTGAGGGCTCAGGTGGATGTGAAACAGAATATGAACATTACGCAGTCACCTTTTCAATATCCTTCATTTTCCAACTTGCTGGCACACCTTTTTTGGTGTTATATATATATATTATATATATAATATATATATATATATATATATATAATAATATAATATATAATATATATTATATATATATATATATATATAATATTATATATAGTATATATATATATATATATATATATTGTGGTAGGTTTTCGTTCCCACCACAATAGACAAATTGCTTTACTCACCAGCCTTCAATCGGGGTGTAGTTCTGCAATCCTCTGGAAGAGCCCAGCCCTGGGAATCGATGTCGCTCCTCGACGTCTGCGCGATCTTCCTTGTGCTGTGGGAAATAAAGAATATATGTAATCGAAATGCGCAGTGGAATTGAATTACTTTGTAGCTGCTCCGCTAAGTATGACTTTGCTTATTTTTTTTTATTTATTCTTACTTTATTTAGTTTCAGGTCTTATTGATTTATGGATCCCTCTACCGTCTTAAGTCCAAGTTCTGCTTATCTTCTTAATCTTCTTATTTTTATTTATATTTATTGGTCTTTCGAAATGTACTCTTCTTCCTCTCTTATTTCATTAGCTGGGTTTCCTTTAAAAATAATAAAGCTAAAAGATTTGTTCCCCACAAGATTTCTGATATAGTCAGGATGTTTCAGATATGGTCAAATTAGATATTAGTATGAGGATCGATCGTTACTCACCGAATAGCCAGACACTCTTTTATTAACTTTTTACTGTATTGACTTACTCAGACGAACAGCAGCGGGCTAATAAGACTCAAAAACATTCATATGTACAAAAAATTTGTTTATTAAGTATTCTAATTAGTTTTACAACCCTATCTATTCTTTTATGTTTTTGTGGGATTTCCCCGAATATATATATGTAAACATGTATATATTCACAAATAGCAAAAAAAATAATAATTTATAAAGATAAAAATGGTATAGATACTTAATAAAAATGAAGAATAAAAATAATATATATATATACGTAAATGTTATAATAGAATATTTTCTCTTTGGCACTATGCAGAAAAATTTGCCTGCATTTATATTCCTTTTTCAGAAAAACTTGCAAAAAAAATTTGCTTGCATTTATATTCCTTTTTCAGAAAAACTTGCAGAGAAATTTGCTTGCATTTATATTCCTTTATAAATGGGGATATGAATGATGGATGAAAATGAAACAGAAAGAGGGGGGGGGATGAACATGAAGAATGAGGGTGAAAGATGAAAAGATGAAGTAACTTTGATCCAGACTGGCGGGTACCTTTTTGTCAGTATACTTTGTTATATACTTTGTTATGATAGCAAGACACCAAGAATAGTAGTAATAATAATAATAATAATAATAATAATAATAATAATAATAATAATAATAATAATAATAATAATTACTGATCAAGGCAGCAATGTACTTTGTACTTTTAACAGAAAACCACAATTTATTTATTGGGTTACCTTAATGGATGCCATGACAGATGTTGTTGGACTTTTACTATGCGAAGAACGACTAGTCCGTTACTTCGGCTTGTTGTTGGCAAAGTTTTTAAGCTCTGGTTGATAAACCAAAAGAAATCTGCTGCAATTGTTGATGAACGATGATTCTGATTCTTAATTAGTTCCTCAACCCGTTCCTGTCAACAAAAATTTGAATTTATTAACTTATTACTCCTTCACTATCATCTTCCCATTCCACTTCTCTACTATAACCTCAATCTCTCTTCCTTTACTGATCTTTACTTTACCATACTAGTAACAGTTTCACAATATTATAAATATTCTATATGCTATAAATCAATTAAATTTCGCTTACCCTTTTAATAAAGGGAAAAAGGATTTTCCTTTTCTCTTCGAGCTTCCTTCTGTGGTTGATGTTGCTTAAACTTCTTTAATTATTTTCTCCTTTCACTAAGGATCTTCACTATTTGTTCTTATTTTATGGTATTTCTTCTCTATTCACGATGTCTTTTATTTGGTTTTGTTTGAACTTTATTTTGTCACTATATCACAATTTTTACCTTACTGAAACGAGATGGGAAGAAAAGAATAATTTGAAAACCATCTTATTCCTCCCCACCCGTCAATGCTGGTGTTGACGCACCATCTTAAAGATCTATCCTTAACTTGGTTTTCCTTTTCTTTTTCTCACATTCAAAATTTTCTTAGTTGGAATCAAAAATCAAAAATAAAATTTCTTTCAATTCTCAGTTACTTCCTTCCGGAGTATAAAATTAACAACCTTTCTGTAAGGTATTTCATAAATCAAAATTCAAAAAAAATAAAACATTCTTGGATTAAAAATACATGATGAGGAGGATCTTGTCCCTACTCATCACATATACTCCTTACTCTTCGCTTTACCTCTTCCATCGACAGCTCCTGACCGTAGGCCATCAGGAAACCCTGGATTTGTACCAGACTAGTCTGTACTCGTTCTCTAAAGGCGGTCTGAACTTCCGCGGTATTAACCATTGGTATTGATCTTGTGACACTCAGCGTCACAGATGATGTAGAGCTCTGCGACTGATTCGATGTCAGCCGTTGACGCCGCTGATACGGAGTTTCTCTGGGTCTCCTAGTACGGGGACGACCACGTCGCTCTACTACGACCGCGGATGTTTGATCCACAATACCCGGATCCACATCTCCAAACCGAATTGGGGAATAACTTCTGACTCTAGGGGCAACAACTTCGCTTGGCACCTCCGGGACAATAGCAGAGTTGTCCTGAATTTGTTGTTCGTGGGAACTTGGCCCCACCTCCGAAGGATCATTGGCCGGTTGCTCCGGAACTGGTGAACTGCTCATTTCCTCACCACTAACCTCACTCACCACTACCATTTCCTCTACTACTTCCACTATCTCCTGGACTACCCCTTGGATAGCTATCTCTGGTGTTACTGGTGCTACTACAGGTTCCGGAACTGAGGAAGATGTTTCTGCCCCTACCAACTTCAACTCCTCGCCGAAATACCCCAGAGCTCGCATTTTGATGAATATTTGCCGGCTCAAATCGCACCCTGGGTGTAACCCATCTCTCAAAAATCCCTGCTCCCCCAGGGTATACACTCTTCCTTCCATAAAATTCTTAACATTTAGTTTTTGACCCAGCAATCCCTTCGCCGCATATATCACCGGAAACGAACTCTTTTGGTGCCACTGTATGGTAGATCTTCGAAGCTGCCGGATCTGAGCATGTATGTTGGTGGCCTGCAAATGCAGAATCCTATCTGAATATTCAGGTGCCTGATTATATAGATCTTGCACTCGTTTTGGATACTTCAGTACCAATTGCTTATTATATTCCACCAAGTCAAGGAATGGTGGTATCCCCAAAATAACTTGCATCTGGGGATTGAGACGAGCACACTTCTGGGAAAATCGCGAGAACCTTTGGGCAAAGTCCTCGATTTGAAAGTTGAAATTCGCCGTGTCTACCCAATATCCCTCAGGTCGACTGAATGGCCCCGGTACAGGTAACCGCGTCCGGTTATAAGCTTCCGGAATTATCGCGAAAACTATCATATGTGTATAGTCAGGCTTGACTATCATGTGAGCCATATCACTAAACCAAGCCAGCTTTTTCCCCGGGTATGACTCAAAAACTACGGTGGCCCCGGGTAATAAGTCCTCAGTGTATGCGGTCTTCAGATCCCGCACCCACGAATGGCCCAATACCAAAATCTGAAAAAAAATAAACCCATTTATATTAATCAGTTTAATAAATTTTTCATTTAATAAATTTTTCATTTCCTTTAATTCCCCCCCCATTTAGTTAATTATTTGAAATCCCCGGATATTTGTCTAAATTGTTATTTATATATTTGTATGATTGTTTTTATTGTTTTTCTTTTATGTCTAATGTTTTGGTTATGATTTATGTATATTCCAGTGTTTACAAAAATTTATTCTTTTTTTTCATTATTTTATGTATTTCCTTTATTTAGTTGTTCATATTATATATTACTGTTTTTTTCATTTATGTTTATTGTTTCTATTATTATTTATATTTGTTATTGTCTTGTCCATTTACGTGTTTTCATTATTTGTATTTATTATTTGTATTCTGTTGTAATTTTTTTCTCTTTTTATGTACGATGTTGTGGTGTGTGTGTTTGTTTTTATTTATTATTATTTTTTTTTTTTCATTGTTCTGTGTAATTATTTTTTTTTCTTTATTTAATTATTTTGTTATTATATTTTTTTCATTTAAATTGTTTTAGTTACTACTAAGTATTTCATTATTATTTTCTTATTATTCCCCTTGAGAATTATTGTTTTCATTATTTTTATGTTTGTTATTTTTTTTTTATTATGATTTAATTTCATGTTTGTGTTTTTTTCCTTGTTATTTTTATTTATTTTTGTTTTTGTTACCTATATATATATATTTTGTTATTTTAATTATTTTTATTTAAATTGTTTTTGTACATTTATTTTTATTTAGATTGTTGTTTTCTTTTCCCTTTTTTTTTCATTGTTAGTTTGTTGTTTTTGTTATTTATATGTTATTTGTTTTTGTTTTGTTTTTTTTTATTTTTACATATTGCGTTTTTTTTATTTTAAATTATTTTGTTGTTTTTCGCTTTCGCTCTATCATGTACGGGAAGACTAACGGTAAGTCTTGACATAACCCTCTCGATCAAGTATATGGACGCTCACTTTCTGTTCTTTGTGATTCTAATTCAGCTAATCTATTTTTAAATAAGTCATTAATACCGTCGAACCCTTCGAATGACAAATCGTCAGGAAGAGAGTTTTCTTCTTGTCCATCCTGTTCCACATTTAAGTAATTTTCCGTTTCTACCTCTTCAAAAATAGGCAACCCCACTACTGGGGTAGAATATGCCTGAATACATTCTTCAAACACTTTATTATTTGGTAAGGATTCCCTAAAATCCTCCGGTGGAGCTTGCAATGACTCCCAACGATAAAATGCCTCTTCTATCAAATCAGATGCATCCCATTGTAAATATTCATTGACTTCTTCTTCTTCAGCTGATTTTACTATATTACTCAAATCTCCGTGTGATCCGTTTTCCTTTTCTCTTTCAATTATCTTTTCCAATTCCAAGTTAATCTTTTGTTGTTCTTTTATTAATCCTACAAAACTTTGTTTAACCTCACTTAATATTCTGTCGTCAACGGTGAAACCCTCGAAAGAGTCCTCGTCATCACTGTCATCATCTTCCCACTCTAACTCTACTGGTTCTAACGATTCCTTTGGGTTTCTCAAGTTCGAAAACTTCTTCCACTTCTTCTTCTTCTATTTCTGCTGCACCCCCACCCATCGCATATCTTTGAAACACTGAATTATTTGTTAAGTACGCAGGAGGCATTTTCCAATGTCGCAACTGACGATGATGAGCCTTATATTGCCTTCCATCCTCCGGAGATCGTAACACATATGTGACATGATTGTCATTTACTTTTATAATTTCATAAGGCCCATGATACCTAGGATCAAATTTATTTTTCGTAAGATTTCCAGGGAGATGAGCCTTTAAACCTACCATTTGATGGACTTCATACGGAACGAATCTAACATGACTTTCCATCCAGCATTCTTCCTCCACAGGTAAAGGGAGTCCAGTTCTTAATTCATGTGCCTTTTTCAAGATATTTTCACAAGGAGTTAAGTTCGTTTCCGTATGAGTTGTATGATTATAAACTAACAAGACCTGTGACAACTCTTCATCCCATTTATTTGACCTCTTTACTGACATTCTCAGATATTGACTCAGGGTGCGATTGACCCGTTCGACCGCGCCGTTAGAAGATGGTGTATACGGGGTTGTCAGTACATGTTTAATTTGTTGCTGTTTCAAGAGTTCCTCGAACTCTGGTCCAATGAATTCTCTACCGTTATCAGTAAGAAGCCGCTCCGGGAACTTTTGCAAAAATGGCAATATTCGGTGTTGGAATGCATTTGCGACATTTATACTCTGTTTGTTTCTTATGGGAACAGCAGCCACCCACTTCGTGAAATGATCCACCATCACTAATGCATAATTGTTTCCCCTGGTAGAACAGGGAAATTGGATCAAATCCATTGCCACTAATTCAAATGGTCTTGAAGTTACGATTTTAAGAGTGGGCGGAACATAGAGAATATTCGATATTTTACACGCTTGACACTTGTTACAAGTGGTAGTGATGTCATTACAGATAGTAGTTATCTTTGGGTGCCATACCCAGTTTATTAACAAAGAATGTAATTTTTGCTTCCCAATGTGGGCAAACATCCAATGAGCCTTAATAGCCACCTCAGTTAAATAAGTTTTGGGGACAATGAGAGCGAATTCTCCCGTAGAGAACTCTCTATATAGACGATCATTTATAAAGTAGATATACTTACTTACTCTAGCGAATGGTTGTAACGGACCATTAAATGGCAGTTTTCTTACGATGGCATTCTTTAATCGTCTCAACGTATAATCAGATCTTTGCAATTTGTCAATATCGTCATGCTCGATTTCTAAAGGATCGATTATATTCTCTGAATCAATTACTATATGATGAATTTTTGGGTCATCTGGTATCTCAGTCTCTACCTCCCCACCGGTGTTTTGGTTACTCATGGGAACCACTTTATCAACCAATGGTGGTATTTTCTCAGCTTTACCTTCCTCCTCCATTGACTCATCCAACAAAATCCTTTCCTCAAATTTTTCGGATGTTACTACGTTAGTACTAATCACTTCCTCCTCTTTATTTAGCGGCTGCATTGGAAGGCCCACCAGGAGATTGTAATGGAC
>JABUQX010028553.1:7500-35000 GCA_015478945.1 Trachelipus rathkii | reverse complement strand
GGTGCGGATAGAGGATAGTTTTAGGTATTAACCCTAACAAGTGCATTAAAGAAAATCTTATTTAATTTTATTTGTTATTTTATAACATGGATTTTTAATTTTAATTTTATTATTGATTTTTGTTTTATTTAAATTATTTATTTCATTTCCATTATTATATTTTATATTGTTTTTTTTTTTATTTAATTTTTTTTATTCTTTAAATATTAGGATACTTTATTAATTTTTAATTTTAATTCTAAATTTTATTATTTTTTACAGACTTTTATTAATTTTATTTTAACTTTGTAATTTTTGTTTTATTTAATATTTAATACTTAATATTTATATAATATTTATATGAATATTTAATAAATGTAATATTTAATTTATTTAAATATATTTAATATTTTGATAAATATTCATGCCTTATTAGTTCAGGTGTATTTTTGACATTCACCAGAGTTTCGGTATAAAAACAAAGACTCATCGATATCCACTATCAGCCAAAATTAGATCATCAGTATGCGCGCAATGCGTCATCAGATGCCTGATTCGGATAATGTGAAAACGAGCAATCATCAACGTGCGAGACGGATTCGGATGCGGATATCAGGTTCACTTGTAATATTACTCAGCACTACTATTATAACCATTAATAATAATATGTTATCAAAAGAATATAATAAATTTTATATAATAATAATATATAATAATATAATAATAATAATAATAATATATAAAAATGTCAATAACAAAATTATTATAAATATTTTATTTAATTAAGCGAATTAATTTAATTACGGAAAAAATTACGTGTTAATCATTTAATAACAAAAATCACTTCCATTATTTGTCATATTGTCAAAATTTTACAATTGTGCAAATAACTATAATACAGAAAGTAATTTCCCTAGTATCTGAAATGGATCTACTAATTGCAACACAGTGCTGTGCCCTTTGAGCCCCGAATACTTTTCATAATAATGCCTAAAAATATAATTATAACATATATATAATAATATAATAATAATAAATAATAATAATATAATAATAATATAAGTAATAATAATAATATAATAATATAATAATATATAATATATAATATAACATATAATAATAATTAATAATAATAATAATAATATAATAAAAACCAAAGTAATGATAATATAATAATAAATAATATAATAATTAATAATAATAAATAATTATAATAATATTATATAAATAATAATATAATTAATAATAATATATATAATATAATAATAATAATAATAATTTGACCACGAATAACAATTGAAAATATATACCTGTATTAAGGAAATTAATAAATACATTATTAATTTTTTAATATCTTATATTCATACAATTGTTAATACAATTCTTTTCTGAAGGGGGGTACTAATTGTACCATGTGTGTCTTTGAGCCCCCAAGTAATACTGTAAATATAATGTAATTCTATCAATTTTGATACAAGTTAGAGTACTTAAAATAATAATATTTGTTAGATATGATAGGGACAAGTTTTACAAAAAAAATATTAATAAATAATATCGATAATTATAAGAATAATTGAATATAAAGACAATAATAAAATAATGGTAATTCATAGACCATAATAAGAATCATAATATTATATATAATATAATAATTATTAATATTATATAATCATAATAATAATATAATAATATAATATAATATAAATAAATATTCTTCTCTTCTTCTTTCTTCTTCCTTCTTTCTTCTTTCTTCTTCTTCTTCTTCTTCTTCTTCCCTTCTCTTCTCTTCTTCTTTCTTCTTTCTCTTTCTTCTTTTCTTCTTCTTTTCTCTTTTCTTCTTCTTCTCTTCTTCTCTTCTTATATTCTTTCTTCTTCTTCTTTTTTACAATATTATATAAATTTCAATAAGCTTTCAGCCATCCTTCTCCGACTTTGATCTTTGACTTTTCAACATTTCGATGATGAATCATTTGATGTGTGTCTCTTAAATTTAAAAGAACATTCAATTTTTTTAAAACTTGATTAAAAATAGTTTGAAAAGAGACCAAGTTTATGAAAAATAAAAAAAAAAAAAAAAAAAAAACAAAAATAACAAATTTTGTCAAAGTTTTCTCAAATAAGCGTTTCCAATTTAATAATGCGCAAACACCAAAGAATAATTTTAAAAGGGTATTCCGCTTTTTTCCGCAATTAAATTAAAAGATTAGTGTGGAACAAATGACTTAATGTTAATGGCAATGTATGTTTATGTATGTGCATATATATACACAGAACTATTTTCTGTACATTACGTCAAAAGGATTTAATAATTATCATAAAACGAATATAATTATCAGATTGTGCAGTTAATAGAGTAATAATTAACTCACATCCAGTAGCTGCATGGATATTATTTTCATTAATTAATTAAATTCAGGATATCTATTATCTAAACAGATATTTTTAGACTTTTTAGTTCGTTAACTTTTAATTTATTTTAATCAATATTGTTAATGATTTACCCAATTTTTATTAAAAAAGTTTTAATGAGTATTATAACCTTGACAATATTTGTTTGTGTTTTTAATTCTGACATTCACTGATCAGAGTAATTTTTTTTAAAAACTTTTCATACTTTTTTTTAAACACATATTCATTATTCTTTCTTCTCTCTGATATTTATTCTAGATAACATATGCAATTGTTTGATTGTGATAGTCATATATACTATAATATTAATTAACATTATATATATATAGTATATTAATATATTATATACTATATTAATATATATATATATATTATTTATATATATATTAATTATAATTAATATAATATTAGTATATTAATATTATATTACATCTATTATATAATATAAATATATATTACTATATATTACTCATATATATTATTATATATATTACATATCTTAATATTATATATTATATATATATTCTTTATTACTTAAATACTTATATTAGTATTATTACTATACAATATTTGTTTGAGTATCAATTTATATTCTGTCATTTACATTTATATACTTACTATCCTCGCATGTAAAAGCACATTATATATATATATATATATATATTATATATCTATATACTTATATTTAGGTATTGTTAACTAAATTTCCACAAATATTTAACAATATGATAAGTTATATTTTTGTATTGATAAATACAGTAAAATATATATATTATTACGTTAATATAATATATATATATATATTAATATAATATCTATAATTATCTCAAAAGTATTATTTATATTTATTAAACAAACTTTGTATGGATTTAATATACATAAATAACATAATCTATCTATATATACTTGAGTTTTGTTTAAAATTTTAAAATACAGTATTTATAAAGTAGATTAATAACTTATATATAATATTATTAATTAATTATATATATATATATATAATATTATATATATTTATGTTAAGATGTAACGATAACCCTCTTAGGCCGGATATCCTACCGTTTCAAAAAGCTTCTCCTCCGACCTCATATTCTATTTTAAAAAGTTTCGGCTTCGGCCGGATATTATTTGCGCTATCCGGCCTCCGGCCAGCCGATATTTTACTATGCAAAATTAAATTAATTTAATATTAATCTTGCCTTAAAACTCGATATTTAATTTATATACAGAATGCTGTATTTATTAATTTTAGAAATGTTTTTCTTTAATTTCTTTTATAACTTAATAATAGTGGTATTTACATACGTAGCGAATATGTAATTGTGAAAGCTTTTCCATATTTTAACTAAATGATTGATCTTTTAAAAATGTTGCAGATTTTTAAAATTAAAAATCCATCTGATATCGAAATTTATGCATCTCTATATATTTTATATACTTGCTGCAGTAATACGTTTTAAATAATTATGCGAGACATTTTTTCCTTTAGACATGATGCAATTTATTATGTATAAGTTTTCAAATATTCACGAGAAATGCATAAAAAGAAATTATTAATTTAATTAAGTAACAGATTTAATATTTCACTAAAATAATAGTCAAAATTGAAAATATGCTTCATTTTTTTTCTTTCTACAATTCATCTAGTTTTTTATGAATTTTTCTGAGTAGATATAATAGGTTAAGTTAAATAGTTTCGACTCAGAGAATATTCCCGATATGAATTGTCGATTTTTAGTGGCTCCATCCCGAAAACAACCTTAAGCATCTGGATGCACACGAGATAAAAGTTTTGAAGAAGTTTATGCCTCCTTAGTGTTCCTTTATCAACTATATAAAAAATAAAAATAACTGTGTAGATTTTTTTTTCTTCAGATTATCTGGAGGAAGAGGAGTGAAAAATGTCAAAATTGAAAATTCACAATTTTATATATATATTATACGGTATATGTTATTGCCTCCGTTCTTAATCATTTCTATCTAGTAAGATTATTATATATATATATATATATGTATTAATATATATATATATATATATATATATATATATATATATATATAACTATGTCTATATTATATATATTATATATATATATATATCAGGTATATTGATTATATATTATATATATATATATTATATTTATATATATAATATATATATATTAGTCTATTACACTATAAGTGAGTGATTATTATTTTATTGAATTATCATTATCTAAAGCTTATAGTACCGTCGCTGGCTATTAACATATGTATGGACTATTATAACTTTTTAATCCTAGTATATATTAGCTAATATTATTGTGATTTGAGATAAGATGTCGAAATATATATAATTATATATAATTACTTACTTTTGTAAACTTTTGATATATATAGTTTCTTATATTATAATGAGTACTATAAAATTACTCATATTATTAATTATATATTTAATATTTGCTCAATTCTCATCATATATGTATAGACAAGATATATATATACAAACGTGATAATATAATTAAAATTTATCTAGTATACTTATATCATATATACGTATATAGTAAATGACTTATATATATATGTTGGTATAAGTCTAGAGCTAGCTCATAACTTATTTTCTCAAGGTTTTATAAACATATAGTGAGAATGATCACTAGGTAGTCGAGAAGCTAATGATTCCTCTCACACGCGCACTATACATAACTTAAGTTCAATTAATGACACAATTTTTTATGAATATTGTTTTCGAGATAAGTTGAAAATTAAGAGCCGAGTTGACACTATCTATTTCTTTTTCGTTGAGTTCTTTGTATTTTATTTTCAACAACCATAATGGACCCTCTTACAGAAGCTTCTTTTGTGGTGTGGGTAAGGTTTTCAAGTAATGGTCACATTATGTCATGTCAACACTAAGTTAGGCGAAAATGATTGGGGGTATGGAGAAAAATGGTTAAATAAAAGTTATGTAACTCATTAACCGTTCAATTTAGTTTGATATTTCTTCTCTAAAAAGAAACTCTCGGATGAATAGTTCTTTTAAATAAAATTAGACGTGATATTACACTCTTAGTTTACAAAAACTTTAATTACGCGCACTGTACATATTAAGATCTCATTTGAAGAATATCATATAAGAAATGCCTTTATATATTAATATTATCTCATATTATATTACCGTATATACACGTATTCGGCATTTACATCATATATATATATTAATATATACTATATTTGCACATAATATTATAATATATATATATAGTCATACCTTAATGTATATATATATATATAATATATATATATATATATATATATATATATATATATATATATATATATACGCCTCATAATTTATAACTTCAATATTTGGACTCATTTTAAGGATATATCATACTTATATAATATAGTAGACATTAATTATACGCTATATATATATATATATAATATAGATATGGTAAGACATTAGTAGGCTATTTATAGGTTTGCCCTGATTTATATAATATTCGACTACCCTATAATCGTTCGTCTAGTAGAGTAAATTATTGTGCGTTATGGTATTAGGGTGTACCAACCTATCTCAATGAAGTTTTTGTGAACATTTTATTATCGTGTTTGTAGTTAAGCTATATTACTATTTTCTTTTATGCTTTGAGAGTGAATAGTATTATACTGATTAGTATAATAGTACTATATACTTAGTGATCACTCATAAATATATTAATATAAGTGTTAGAGAGCTAAATTATTTAGTTCGTTAGAGCGTGAGGGTGCACACGAGGATTTTTCTCTACTCTTATAGAGATAATTGTGTGAGAAAGAATGTAACGTTATCACTGAATAACAATTAGCAGAGTTATTTTGTCACATCTACGCTCCAACAGATTAATTATGTAACTCTGTTGCAGTAGCGCTCGAGAGTTATATAATCATTAAAATCAAAACTAATTGTTTATTCAATATTAAAGATCCACTTTTAATCTTCTTTTTAAACATATTTGGGAAAAATATGTGAAATTATTTAAAATGAACTTATATAATATATTTAATATTAATATCAAAAGTCTAAGATTTCCACTAACAATGTAGGGTGACCAAAATAGAAGCTTATCAGTTTTTATCTAAGTATATAGTCTGTTATTAATTATCTTGGATGCTATTTAGGTGTTTTGACTCAGCTTTATAACGAAAACATACTCTCAAATGGATACTTTAAATAGAGAGACCATAAAAACATTTTCCTGGCAAGGTCTCTTTAGAATTATATCTAATATTATTCTAAGTGGTTTCTTACTAATTAATAAACCTTTTAGATTTCTTTCCTGGTCTACTTACTATGTAAAACTTTAGTGTTTATAATTCATTTATAGTAAAAGCGTATCTATGTTATATATATTTCTAATCTTGTTAACATACGTTAATTATTGAATATTTGAGAAATAAGATAATAAGTAATTTGCTTTATGGCCTGGCCTAATATCCTGCACCTGATGCTAAATTTTTCTATAAGGCCTGGATTAAATTCGACACTCCGGCTTCCAACTAAATTAATGGCCGGAGTTAGCTATACTAATTATTTACATGTTGACACATATATATAATTACACACCTTTTCCACATTTTAGCGAAGTTTGTGTTGACTATTGATTAGTTATACACTAATTCACATCTGTGAACGGGAAGAATAACAGATTTCAGTGTTTCTAACCCCTAGCAATCATATCTTGAGCGACCCTCTTGTCGAACCATGTTAAACATGCAGATTCGGAGAGGTTTAAAGGCGACTCCACACATCTATTCGAAGTTCGAGGGAACTCTTTGCAAACACCTTACATGTGTGTATGGGTTCATTTTAATTGGCAAAGTCACTTTGCTCATTTGCTTGGTTTGCCAAATACTACAATCTTTAATTCCACAAGCCTCGATGGAAAAGATTTTGCGCATATTTAAGTACAAGTAATCTCAAAAAAGCAATAATTCTTTGCATACACTAGAAATTTAATTAAGTAAAATTAGTAATCAAAAATATTTTAATGATAATCACTGTTGTGTTGACAAACGGTATATTATTATTTTCATAAATGGAGTAAAGACGGCTCTTTTAAAAAATGTGGATTAATTTGCTGACTCTGCAATAAATTATAATTTTGGTTTGAACATATATTATGTCATCTCTACGCAACTATTTAGTGCGTTTTTTATATCCAAGTAAGTTTGTATTTCCCTGTTTATCTAGGAAAATGCAGTATAGATCTTTTTTATGTTTTTAATGTTTTTGATTGAAACTGAATTGTGTGAGTAACTAGAGAGATAGTTTTAAAGATTCACATTTTAGCATGGAAAACTTCCTTGCTTAAATTTATTTTATTACTTTCAAATTACACAGTAATAACTTTACTAAATATTTCATTTCAAGCCAGTTTATGTTGATACGGATGATTTGGATTTAAATTTTGGTTGTTGAAAAAGGAACCTTATAATATATTCACATCATTCTTATCATTTCTAAAATCACATATTTCAATAATGATATTATTTAAAAACAATCGCCAGTAATATAATAACATCTTACTTAATTAACTATCATCCATAAAGATGCACACAGTTTACAAGCTTTCAATTTCAAAATATTATTGATGGTTAGATTGCTAAGCTATACAGACAATATAGATTAATTCAAAATTTTTTAAATTATGAAACAAGTTTCATTTATTAAAAATAATTTTTTTATTCTAAAAGCAAATTTATTGAAAATCGGTTAGATATTTGATTATTCTACCTTAAAAACCATCTTCTCTGTAATTTCATGTAAAATCATAAATAACTTGGAATACTCTTCTAACGAAATATGTGAATATGTCTTGTTGTTGTTTTTTCTGCTTTCTTGCTTTACTTGTTCTTTTTCTTATTATCTTCTTCAGTGTCTACTTTTGGAGAAATTGATTCTAAATATAAATAATTAAACCAATGGTGAGACAAGCCTGATTTAATTGTGTTACAATTAAATTCTAAAGAAATTATTCATCAGCTAATCTAAAACCGCATGAAGGAATCCTACACTAAGGCATGTGAATTAATAATTGTTAAAACATTCGTGATTAGAAAATTTTTTGAAATACACGATCCGGACGTGAAAAGGAATGCCGATTTTTAAAGAAATTCCTTAGCTATTATTGTTCCCTATGTTTAAAACCTTGTTCGAATTGAAAAACATTACTGAGAACATCTTTGAACCTAAAAAATAAAATAGTAGAGGAGAAACGGTACTGAGTGTAATATCATATTGAGGATAAAATAGGGCAAATAATTTGGTTTAATTGTGTATTCAGTTTCGTCTTAGTGAGGTATTTTGAAGTTGCAGAGCTCGTTCAAACCTGTAAATGTTCAATTTAAATTGAAAGAGAAGAATTGTGTAAGAGTTTGGAATTTTTAAAGGCATCTAAAAATGGGAAAGTTAATTACAGGGAAATTGAAAATAGAAAGGAGAATGAAAGAAAGCTCTAGCAAGTGAAATGGTAGAAGATTTACGATATGGGAAAAGTAGGGAAAATAGCTAGAAGGATGATCTACCTTAATATCCAGAAAATATTGGAACCATTCCTCCAGCTTATCCCCCTTCACGCAATCATGTTATCATTACAATCTAGGCTATTTTTCAAATAGAGTCAATGCTCCTCATTAGAATAGATCAGGAAGCAGTTAATCAATAAATCGATATTACCCATACATTTGTATGATTCCGTGAAGCTGAATGGCAATAGGAGTAGGTGATGAACGCGTTTTAAACCGCTGTTGTAATCTCAATATAATAATGACTATATTTTTATTGTTTTAGATTAACTTTAAATAATTCTACTTGTCTATAGGGTTGGCCACCGAGTTCCGTAATTTTTCGCAGTGATAAAAAGATATCTTTTCCTCACCGCACAACACCGCAAGCATACCACCAGAATTGTTTGGGTGCGGGTGCGTCCTGCCAACCCTACTATGTGCGGTGCGGCGCGGTGCGCCTGCCAACCCTACTATGCGCGGTGCCATTCGAAAGTTGCCACAAAACCAATCAATCATGTTTATCGTAACTTTGGCCTTATAATATATATATATATATATATATATATAATATATATATATATTATATATATATATATATATATATATATATATATATATATATATATATATATATATATATATATATATATATATATATATATATATATAATGCCGAACATTAGTAATGAAGTATAAGCTTTAATAAACTGTTTATGAAATTTTTTGCTTATTTTTCTTGAACTTGGCATGAAGTCTAAATTACTTTCGACTTCTTAATAAGAGCCATTAATTATTTAATAATGAACTAAACAGTAGCTTATTCCCTTGCCTTTAGAAGATAAACGTTCACAATTACGGTACTCTTTTTCTACCATCACCCCTTATTAGTTATTTTTATATTGCTTAAAAGCAGATACACACAATGGTTATTACATTACTCTCACTTCTGTAATAGGATTATTATTATTATTATTATTATTATTATTATTATTATTATTATTATTATTATTATTATTATTTATATATTAATTATTATTAATTATTATTATTATTATTTTATTATTATTATTTTATTATTAAGAAGAGAAGAAGAAGAAGAAGAAGAAGAAGAAGAAGGTGCTTGATTAGCTATGAAGTAAAATTAGAAACACTTGTGTCTGCAACTTTAGGTGGATGAAAAGTCATATTAACTTACTCCATTTTTGTTTATTTTACTTATTAATCTTTTTTATAGAATTCATTTTTCATAATTCTTCTAAACCCTCAGTCAGGGCGTGAAAGCCGAATCCAAAATTGTAGCCTATGAAAGCTGAAGTTAGAATCCTATAAAATTTTTTACTCCTTACTCCAAATTCTTACTTTGATCTCAGTTAATCACAAAGAAGAATCATAATATTATATTTTCAGGGTTCCTCTCATATTCACCAAGGACACGCAAAACACGAAATGTGGTTTTGCATAAATGATTTTTACTTTGAGGTAAGAGCGTTCGGAAGAAACTTTCATACATATATACGAGTATTGACATTTTGTTCGTGACTTAATTTCATGTTTTAAGACATAAATAATATACATGCTGTTATAAACTACAAATTGTGCTCAAATTTACTAATTACTGGAATATTTTTTGAATCGTTACATCACTAAGTATATATTTTATGCCATTTTTTACTATTGTTAATTTTTATCACAGAACTCTTTACCGATTTGGGTTAGTCTAACTGTTTCAAATCACCTCAATTTATAATTTTTTTTCATCGGAATAAATCAATGGTCTCAGACGGCGGAAAAGGAAAAATTGATATAATATCTTTACAGTATTCTAGACTAAACCAACTAAAGCCCATTAATAATAAAGTCTCGCGAAAAGAATTGGAGACATTTTTATATATATATATTGTTTTATAAATAATCACAATTAATATATATTATATATATATATATATTATTATATTATTATATATATATATATATATATTATATATATAATATTATTTATATATATATATATATATAATATTATATATTATATTACTATTTTAATAATATATTAATATATTTATTATATATATAATATATCATATATATATATATAATAAATAATAGATATAATAAAATGTATTATGTTAGGAATAACTTTGAACCCAAAAATTATTACTGTAAATTAATATAATTGATTATTATTATTATTATTATTATATATTATTAAATTATTAATTATTATTATTATTTATTATTAATATTATTTCATTATTTATTATTATTTTTATTATATTTAATTTATTAATTAATTCTTATTATTATTATATATTATTATTATATTATTATTAATATTTATTATATTATTAATTATTATGATTAATTTTTATTATATGAAATGACAGTATCTCAGCTCACCCTTTTTTCTGACCAAACTATTTGATTCCAGAATTAATTATATGCTTATTCTTACACGTGTTCATCCAGTTAACCGTGGAACACTCTTCATTTTTGCCCCCACTTCCACTTTCTCTCACTTGCAACACTTTTAAAGCTTTTGTGTTAGGTCTTGTCGGCCCCTAACCTGAGGACGAGATTGATGTTCCCCTAACCATGGATATGATCCCTATTTTATAAGAACACGAGTTATTTTACCATTAACTATAGGCATATGCAATATTAGGAGAGATTAAAATTTATTAATTTATTTAAAATCTTTGTAATATTCTGTAGTATTGTATGAGAATTGTGTTAGATCTTCTTCAGCTTGCACATGATCTAATATTTTATTGAGATGCGATTTATTTTACCCATAACCATCCCCATGTGGATATTTTAAATTAAACTGTTTGTATTTCAGTATTAATATTTTCTTGCAAGAGTTACCTATAGTAGAAAGGTATACACATAATCGCTGTTGTTCGTGCAATAAATAGATAATTCTGGACAAAATTTATTAATTAAACACAAAAGCAATAATTCTTGCGTCACTAGAAATTAATTAAGTAAAATTAGTAAATCCTAAATATTAAATGATAAGCTAATGTATATAGAAGCGAGGTTTTTCAATGTCTTTAAGGATACCAATTAATTTTAAAATAAATTATTGCTTTCACTATGAGTTAAATTTTAAATTGTTGGAGCAATCGTTAATGATTGCTAATCTCTACAATCCACTTAGATACGTTCGTATTGATATCAGAACGTTTTAATTTCCTGCTAAAGACTGGCAATACCACATCACATTCGGTATATACTATCTGAGTTTTGTACAAACTCCTACTTGAATCTTTTGCGCTTTGTGACACATATATGATATTTTTTCCTCATAGCTAGAAATGTACGTCTACACATATTCTACCCCATATATGTATTTTGTTGGTAAGTTTTGAATCATTTTTGAACTTGGTTTGCCAAATACATTAAATTTTTCCATCGCTTGATGTAGAAAAGATTTGTGTTTATTTAGGCAAACCAGACAAATTGAGTCTAAATAAGCTTTGCCAAAAATATGACCCTCATTACACATCAATCGGGTTGTTTGGCAAAGAATTCGACGAACTCCGCATGTGTGGAGCCGCCTTTATCTAGGAAAATGCCGTATAGATCTTTTTCTTTGCTATGTTACTTGATTGAAACTGAGGTTGAGGTTCTTAAAACTCTCTGATAGGTCTGATATTGTATAGAGGTATGTAATGGATTTTCAATATATTTATTTCTGAATTGAAGTGAATAGATTCAAATTTTTTCTGGTGTGAATAGCGGAAAAACTTCTCGCTATTCTTTATGGGATAAACTTTCCTAAATCTTTCTTCAACTAGTTTATTGTTGATTAGGATTTATTTGGTGTGAAAGGGACCTTATAATGCCACAGTTATAGTGTATTATTAATCTTTGCCACAGTCTTCATTCGAAATCATATTTCAAATGATTAATTTCAAACAATCGATGATAAATTTTACTTATAATAATCTCCAAAAAAGATCATACTGTAGTTTCAAACTTTCACTTCAAACTTTTTTTTAAGCTTCACCGAAGAAAAGAAATAATAGATTAATGAAATTATTTAAATGACGAAACGAGTTTCATTTAATAAAAATAAATTTTTATTCTAAAAACAAATTTAATTTTCGAAAATCGATTACATATTTGATTATTCTATTATAAAAGCCATCTTCTCTATAATTCCATGCAAAATCACAAATAACTTGGCATACTCTTCTAATGAAACTTATGAATATCTCTTGTAGTTTTTTCTGGTTTCTTGCTTCACTTCTTCTTTTTCTTCTTATCTTCTTCACTTTATTCTTTTGGGGAAACTGATTCTAAATATAAATAATTAAACCAATGGTGAAACAAGCCCGATTTAATTGCGTTACAATTAAACTCTAAAGAAATTATTCATCAGCTAATCTAAAACAATATGAATGAATCCTACACTAAGGCATGTAAATTAATAATTGTTAAAACATTCGTGATTAGAAAATTTTTTGAAATACACGATCCGGGCGTGAAAAGGAATGCCGATTCTTAAAGAAATTCCTTAGCTATTATTGTTGTTCCTTATGTTCAACGTTCTTCGAATTGAAAAACGTACTGAGAACATCTTTGAACCTAAAAAGTAAAATGGAAGAGGAGAAACGGTACTGACTGTAATTTCATTTTGAGGATAAAATCGGGCAAATAATTTTGTTTAATTGTGTATTCAGTTTCATCTTTGTGAGGTATTTTGAAGTTGCAGAGTTGGTTCAAACCTGTAAATGTTCAATTTAAATTGAAAAAGAAGAAATGTGTAAGAGTTTGGAATTTTTAAAGGCATCTAAAAATGGGAAAGGTAATTACAGGGAAATTGAAAATAGAAAGGAGAATGAAAGAAAGCTCTAGCAAGTGAAATGGTAGAAGATTTACGATATGGGAAAAGTGGGAAAACAGCTAGAAGGACGATCCACCTTAATATCCAGAAAATCTTGGAGCCATTACTCCAGCTTATCCCCCTTCACGCAATCATGTTATCATTACAATCTAGGTTGTTTATCAAATAGAGTCAATGCTCCTCATTAGAAAAGATCAGAAAGCAGTTATTCAATAAATCGATTTTACCCATACATTTGTATGCTCTTTGCTCTCCTTGAAGCTGAAAGTGGCGATAATTAGGAAAATAAAAAAAAATGTTATAAATGAATAATTAAAGTGTTACTATGTGATTCGTGGATAAGAAAAAGTAGATGGCTGGAGGACGCGAGTTTTTAAGGATATCAGCAGCTCATGTTTACTTGCGTAAATATAATAATACTGACTACTCATTTTTTTTATTGTTTATTCGTTTTAACTTCTCTATAAACTGATTACTATGCTGATTGGTATATATGTAGGTTGGCCTAACCGAAGTCCGTATCATTTTTGTATTATTAGCGCTGCCAGATTGATGATAAAAAGTATAATCTTTTCCTCACCGCACAAATATCGCTACTGTAGGGCAACACCTAGAATTGTTGATGTGTGTTGAGGCGAGGTTTGCGTGGTGACTACAAGCTTCTAACTATGTGCGAGTGAACCAGAAAGTGCAGGTGCGGTGGAGTTGCCAAACGCCATTGGGGGAGAGATGTTGGTCGTTGTGTGTCGGTAATATATTACCATTAATATCGAAGTTGCCACGAGCCCGTTAATGAGAGCACAGGCTTTCTAATTAATGTGGTGGGATATACTTATGGGCCCCTTATTTTTTGAGGTAATTATTGTCCGACTCCACATCCTTTATCTAGCTTCTCCCTATAATTATGTATTTCCTTATATCCATATATTATATAGTACTAATTAGGTTTACTTCTACAATGTATTTCAAAGTAATTTTTGTAGGTTAAATTGGGATTAAATAATTGTTTCTTGTATAGTTTGCACATTTTATATAGTAACATATTTATAATTAGAGTATATATTCACATATAGTGATCCACTTCTTAGCCCTTAAACAACTTTTTGCAAAAATCTTCAACACTACAATTCGAATAATGTGAAATACTGCTAGAATTTTTTTCTGATGTCAGTATACATCTGGAACATCCGACCTCAGCAATGCAACTCTATCGTTTACTTTTCGACATAATCTTTAAGACGAGCCGCAGTTATCATATTTTCATTAATAATGTAATCCTATGAAATGTAGTACGAATAGCTTTCGTTCTCTTTTCTTCTTTTGCAGATAATGTTTGCGATTTCAAAATGGCAGTCGCTATATCTTCATAAACATTTAAAACATGGTCCCTCTCAAGAATGACAGAACTTTTCTCATAATGGTGATGGAAGTTTGAAGTCTCTTCCTTTGTACAACCTTTGTTGTAAGCTTAAAGTAAAATATTTTGACTTTAATTACATTTAATTTAAAAAAATATTCTTGTTCAAGCATGCTTCCTGTGAGGAAACAAATATAAATATTCATATTATTTAAAACTTAATTTAAAATTAAGGTAATTTAAATTCATACTAATTAATTATTGTATTATTTATAGCTATATTTACCTTTTGACATTTTTCCAAAGAAAGTAAAAGAAGAAGAAGAAGATGAGAAGAGAAGTGATGCTTGTTCTAGTGCTTATCGAATGTATTTATATATACAGACACACATGTGTAATTTAACGTTGTAATATACTCAATGTAGGATGAGATTTGACCAACATCTTATTATTCTAAATTCAGTTATCGCTATTATTTTCCTAAATGTAAATGAAATTCTCTCTGTTCTCCGTTTCAACACCATATATTCACTAGGTTTTCCATTGAAATATCGGTTTTTGCTTATTAACACTCACCTCGGCGTCATGGTTTCTACGGTGAAGGCCAGAGTGCAATATCACAGTTGTAATGACACTAATGAAGATATGTGTCGCCAAGTTATGATCCTATATTTTTTGCATTCACGTGCCTAATCCGCCTGACGTTATGAATATCTCACGCAGTTTTAACTCTAGAGGATATGAGAGAGCTATATAGTATTTATTCAACTTTAGGTAGTTCCTCGCTCTATTAATTACCAAGAGACACGTCACACAAAACAGGAGTTAAAATGTTGGTCTATTTTGCACAATAAATGAAGAAGTAATCAGAATCTTTAATATGACAATAAATTATGACTGAAGTAGTGTTTACAGCAGCAATAACAGTAGTAGCAATATATTAAGTAATGATAAAATCAATACTATTTTTAATACTCAAACCCAGCATAAACATAATGACTCTTCTACTAAGAGAGTCAGTGTAGAAAACATGTCTTCCAGTAGTATCTTGAATAATTTTAAGAAACAAAACGATTTATTTATAGTATAGAAACTTAGGGGAATTATATCATATAGCTAATGGTATATTACTATAGAATAATATTAAAATTGAAATTAGATGGTTCTACAATTTAACACTCATTATGAAATTTTAAATGCTAATCCAGCTAACAAAAATAACCAGAGTTATAAATTTTCCTTTATTAAAAAGATTTTTTGTTCGTGACATATATTTCATGTTTTAAGAACATAAATTAAATATATATACATACTGTTATATAATAAAACTACAATTGTGGCATTTTACATAACAAGAGCATTATTGATGGAAATTTTAACCCCATTAATAATAACGTTAATGAGAATCTTTTTTATGTTAATTTTTTATCACAGTAACTCTTTATACTGATTTTGGGTTAGTTTAATAAAAATCTGTTTCAAATCATCAATTTAATAAGTTTTTTTTTTTCATCGATATAAGTCTAAATGGTCTCAGAAGCCGGAAAAAGATGATATATTCTTTTGACAGTAATCTGACTAACTTCAACAACCATTATAAAGTCCGAAGAATTACAGGAGACATCAAAACAATAATCATATTTATATTTGGTATATATATATATATTTATATATTCATATATATATATATATATATATCTATATATATATATTATATTATAATTGGATTCATATATATATATATATTATTATATAGTATTATATATATATATATAGTAAATATATATTATTATTATATATATATATATAGTATATCATGTAATATATATATATGCCTTAGGTTTGAGGACTTTGAACCCAAAAATTTACTGTAAATAATATAATTGATTATTATTATTATTATTATTATTATTATTATTATTATTAATTATATTAATTTCATTATTTATTATTATTATTATTATTATGTATTATTATTGATTATTATTATATATGATAAGATCGTCTCATCCTTTTTTCTGACCAACTCCAGAATTCCAGAATTAAATATATGCTTATTCTTACACGTGTTCATCCAGTTAACCGTGGTCTTCTTTTTTTTTGCCCCCACTTCAGACATAAAGTTAACCGTCGAACACTCTTCCTTTTTGCCCCCTCTTCAACTTCCTTTCACTTGCATACTTTTAAAGCTTTTGTGTTAGGTCTTGTCGGCCCTTAACCTGAGCACGAAATTGATGTTCCCCTAACCCTGGTAATCATGATCCCCGCATTTTTTATAATGAACACGAGTTATTTTATCCTTAACTATAGGCATATGAAATTTAGGGAGGGGAAATTTAATAATTTATTTAAAATCTTTGTAATATCCTGTAGTATTGTAGTTGAGAATTGTGTTAGGGTATCATTTTATAGCTTGTACATGATCTAATATTTTATTGGGATGCGATTTATTTTCCCCATAACCAAATCATGTGGCTATTTTAAAATAAACTGTTTGTATTTTAGTATTGAAATTTTCTTGCAAGAGTTACCTAGTAGAAAGGTTTACACATAATCGCTGTTGTTCGTGCAATAAATAGATAATTCTGGACAAAATTTATTAATTAAACACATTATTTATTTGCGATAATTATAAGAATGTAGTAGAGCTCAATATTTTAACTCTATTTATCATAAAACCTATTGGAATATAATAAACCTATATAATTGATAATAATTAATAATATATATTAAATATTAGTCAATATATGATTAAGGATTGACTTTAGTGATCATTATTTTTTATTTCATATTTTACTCAATTTAATATAATTTCAACATAGACTCATTAAATTTATAACTATAAAATCTTCTGAAACCTTCCTTTTCTCAGATGATTTCTGTCATAACTTGAACACTGCTTCTAACATCTTTCTGTGAGAGGGATAACAGAAATTTGAAAAGTAGCGTGAACTTTGCTTTCATAACTTCATCTTTTGTCACATACTGCAAAATTGTTGGTGGATATGATTGCGTCTTATTCCAAATATATACAAGACCAACACGTAGCCTCCTTGACGAATTAACGGAAGTCTAATCTGCCAAGAATTGTTACATATATTATATTCTCGTAGGATTTAAATAGATTAGAAATTCAGGTCATTTGACTCATTATAATCTACAGATGTTGTCAATATTGGTAATATATTTTTTCTGTCGCTATAATCGCATAGTACTAGTGTTCGGCGGAATTGAGTACTTTAGATGTAAACATATAATTTATCATGGTCATAACGACGCAAATTCAATTTTATAGGATCCTACGAACTGTAGTTATTCCAGAGCTATAAAACCGACGTGTAAATAGTTTATGTATTATAGAAATGTGACACCTTCTCAGTATATATGGTGCTCTATGCCTTAACCTCGACGCACGCTTTCGATCAAATAAGTATAATATGAAGGTTTCTATATCGGAGTATTATTTGTTAGCAGTTCAATGGTATCAATATCATAATACTTTAGTCGAGCCCGCGCTGAAGCGTCGTCTGTGAGAGTCATATGTATTTGAGACACAATACATTTTTATTGGCTATTTTCCTGCAATGAGTGGCATTATGAGTGCCAGGTATCAGTACGCTGGTAGCCGGAGTCACGCCGGTGAGGTCTCACAGTTCAGAAATTGAGATAACTCTATAGTCGGTGGTCACATTGAGTGTATATTTGTATAATTTCAGGGAATATTTTTTCTAACATGTGTTTAAGATTTTCTAAACGATAAATGTAGTATGGGAACGAAGCTGTGTAACTAGTTCCGGTACCGGCTACCGGCAGAGGATGAAATATATTTGGAGCAGGCACATCCATGACGCCGAGGATAGACTATTTTTCGCAGTCTGCCCTAGCACTCGCTACGCGACTCCACTCCCCGCACTCCAGGCGAATTGTATTGGTTTGGTATTCATGTGACTGTATCTGAAATATTAATATAAGCCCCATAGAATTCTCATTATCTCACTTGCAGACTCACTCGACGGAGGAGAGGTACAAACTTTTGTATAATCGGTCCATGGTGGGTTGCCGACATCTTTGGAACCATTTTTGGGAATTGATAATATAAGCGAGAATACAGCATATAATGGCGAGCACACACTTCACAACACGATTTTGTTTTTAATTTTATCATGAGATTTGGGAACATAGAACAACAACAGATCTGTTGGCCTAAAATGTCACAGTTTCCCATATGTGATGAAGATGTTATGTCTTTATGATGTTCTGGGTGATGAAGGATATTTAAATTAGTAGTCTCATTTTTTAAACATGCATTGTACTATGTTGATGATGTCGTTTTGCCATAAACGAAGCAGAGACCTTTATTGATTAATAAAAGTAATTACTTATTTGGGTAACTTCTTCCACATAAACTAATTTTTTGAAAATATATGCTTAATTACAACTAGATGCGAGAACTAATAAATTAATGTATATAGGTTTATAACTTAATGATTTATTATCAAATACTTTTAAATACTTCACTTATCTAACTATCTTACATACTACTAGTATCCAATCACGTTGCTTGGAAATTGAGTATTAAATAATAATGATAGCTCATGATAAAATAGATAACGTTCTTCTCATGATAAGGATAAGTATTGCTATTTTATATATTATCCAGTCAGTATATTCAGCCCGGTTCGTTCGCGCAACTTTGCATCATTTACTACTCAGAAGGATAGTTTGTGCAGAGTTGGCGATTAATGAAGACAGTTATACTAAAGCATTTGACTTGTATGGCCGCGTCACTGCTCCGCTCCCTCGAGAACAGCATCCTTCTCTCCGTTGGGATCTTCCTCCTTCTTCTTTGCTTACTTAGCTCTTAGTTTCCATACTCGGCAAAATCGCAATCACAAATATCGCTGTGTTGATAATTAAGTTGTTGGGCATGTCAGTATAGGCTGGTGCCCTTCTGCAGGGTTTGATCATGTCTCTCCTACCATTAAAAAGGATCTCACCTTGCATTATCAACTACCCCTTTTTGAAGGCTCACGATTCATCATACCCAGCAGGGAGTGAGGGGTCGATCCTCTTTTGCATCTCTTTCAAACTTTAATCTCAACATCTTGCTCTTCACCTCTGATATATGTAATTGAGAGATCCTGCCTCTCTCGTTGACAATCTTTCGCTGATATATGAATTTTTCTCTAGCTCGAATACCTCGCGTATAGGAGTTATTCCGTGTGAAGAGGTGGGCGGTCGAAACCTCAACCGATTGATGTACAATTCAAAGTGTACTTTAAAATTCCCAACTTCTACAATTCTCCATTTCTAAGACATCTTTTAATTTTCCCATCTCTTTCGACGGTTCCTTGATCTTAATCTTTTTGTTGACGAGAGAGTACGATACCTATTTTATTGACACCTAACATAACAAAAAAATGTTCTTGGAAACCACCCATACATATTTATGAACGGTTGTTAGGAGCGGCCCTCCACGAAATATTGTCGTCAATTTCTGGCTTAGAGCACAACAATTTTGGGCCGTCATTACTTCAGTCTACTTCCCTGGAAGTCCAACGATTAGACATTACAGGATATACACAGTCATACCCTTGGTATGGATAGCTGCTCACGCCATAACTGGGGTCGGCGCGGGTGGCCGCGTTTATTCTTTAAGGTGTGAATTCAAACGAATGGAGTAGGCTGGCGCGCTATTCCGGTACCTAACGGATCCGGAGTGTTCCATTAGGTTCCAAGCTCAGGCTTAGAAACTCGTTCTTGCTTGTTCGCCCACTTTTCACTTTTCCATCACTTGCAATGTCCTCCGCTATGCCGCGCCGGGGGATGTTGGTGCTTTTATGTCCTTCTTTCTATAGCGCCTCACCCTATACTAATTATTTTTTCTAATGCAGCGGGCAAGGCTTACGAGGTAGTAAATTAAATACTCGACGATACCTACTACTCACTCTTTACTCAGAGACAGCTCCTCTGTATACTTATCGTTATGATCATCAATGGTGAGTGCTATGTATTCATGACTACAATTGTAGTTTTTGTGCTGCATTATGTTAGTAAGCTTCAGTAGCTTGCTCGTCTACTGGTTGCTTATCTTTCTTTTCCACCACCTCCGCTTCTGTGAAATTCTCTTTCCATCTAATTCTGGTATGTTTCCTGCTGAATTTAAAATCTATACACTTAACTTTAAAGATCATGCGGTATGTGTCTCATTATTATCCTGCGAAATGTCTTGCGCATTTTGAGATGATATTGAGTAGTACAGGCTCGCTTTGAATTGCGTTTGTCTAGACACCGTGATCCCTCCTTGACAATATTGACTTTCGCGCACTGTGAGTAGGGGGTGAGCAACTGTTGCTAGTATACTTACTAGCTAGTGCTATGGTGGATAAATAAGATATTAGGTAGTATTAGGGACATGTATTAGTAAGTTACTATAAATGATTATTTCCGATTGGCAAGACTTTATTGACCCGTCCTCATGCACATTAACATTTAATATAATATTATATGAGAGATTTTACCCTACATTCTGATAATTCTTATTCTTATATTGAAACACGATCTAAAGTAGATCAAAAGACTTAATAAAGTATTTTATTGTTCATAATCTACTTATATATATATACTTATTCCTATATTTACCCTATACGATGCATCCTTTATATTATTAGTCATTTAATTATCTATGTTAATTATTTCTAGTATATAGAGCGACGGAGTCGCTAATAATGGCAAGATCGTGTGGTAATTTGTTATCCCTGTCCGTCTTTCGTTCTAAATCCCTAGGTTTAGAAAGTTACCTAGAGAAGTTTCCCCTCCTTGAATAGGTCGCCTTATATGCTCCGTCTTCGCACGGTGAGAATCCTTTTTAATAATCCCATAATATATATTATCTCTTACCTCTCTTCACTTATATCTATATACCCTCTTCTCTTATCTATCACTATCCATATATTATCTCTATATATATACTATACTATTTATATCTATTCATATATCTATATACTCTATCCTACTATACTTATTCTCATCTATACTATATATATATCTCAATCTATATATATATATATCTCATTACTCACTATTATATCTATATCTCTCTCTCTATCTCTCTCTTATCTATTATACTATCTATCTCTCTCTCCTATCTATCTATCTCTCTATATATATGATTACTCTTACTTATATCTATATCATACCTACTATCATGTATGATCTTACTATTCTTATACTATCACTTATCTCGTATATATCTATCATAATATATATATATATATATATAACATATATATATATATTTAAATTCACGATTGACTCAGTGGACTTAAAGCGAGTCTTTTTCTCTCTAAGAATAGTAGTTTTCCCTCGCGAACGCAGGGTTCGAATTCCTCGCACATCCGGCTGTCATGAAACGGACAAAAAAAAAAAAAAAAAAAAAAAAAAAAATCATACAAAAAAAAAAAAAAAATTGCTCCCGTTAGTTAGGTCTCATCTCAGATTTTCTTCTGCAATATGTTAATTTCACCAATGTCCTTTACGGCATAACGTGAATTTATACTCCTCCCATCTTAATACCTTCAACATCCTCACTAAAACATCTCTTATTCAGCCAACCATATTCAACATATTCTCTCTCATCTTTCTGGCATCGAACAAACGCCCACGGGTCCTGGTTGAGAATTTTTCAATTGCATCTAAACAAGATCCGGGCTTGCTATCAAGAAATAGTAATCTGAGCACTCGTGCATCCTACCTTGGTCAGTGCCATAATTACATAACTGCAAATTCTCCTTGCCTACAAAACCTCTATCTTGAGGTAGGTAATCTGAACCCCCAATTCATCGTGCGCTGATCCCAAAGTTCGTTCTGGCTTACATGCATTTATCCATGCCTTCTATTATTATTATTAATATTATATATATATTCTATATCTCTATTATCTTATCTACTCAGTATTTATATTTCTCTTATTATTCCACTCTCTCCTTATATCATATCCTGTTATTCTGTTTTACTGAGGGTTAACGGTATGAATGTATTAATATACTATAGCCTATTTACCCTCTCATAACGGTGTACTATATGGATTACCTGCTGTTCTCCCTATTCTCATTATGTTTATCCGCTTTATTACTATTATCCGTATCTTATAGCAATCCTAACTATTTGGTAACATATAATTGTTCATTATGTCATAGTGCACTATCTTGCTAATTTCACTTTCATATGTTCCTTTGTACAACATACCAGGCGTAGCGTGAGTTCATATTCCGTTTCTGAGTGCGGGCATTACTCTTTCTCTAAGAACATATCAAAATGTCTTAATAAATTCGAGATGCACACTAGATTCTCAAGTAAGATAATAACTTTTGATAACACTTCACAATATGTTTAACACATGAAAATATTAAATATAATATTAACAAATTTGTATGCTATATATTTTCTCTGGTGATAAAAATAGAGCAAGAATTCAACCCTTACAAAATATATTCTGAGTTGATCAGATTTTGGCAATTTGGTTGGAGTAGGAGCTAGAAATTCAGTTTCTGCACTAGCACTCGATTTTATCATTATTAAATCAGAGCAATACTCTTTATTCAGAGTTTGAGGCATAACAACTGGCAAAATACCCCTATGCTGATACCAATTGTTATTATGATAGTTAGATATTAGGATGGTATATTAGAATCATAATTATTATGTATATTATATTATTATTAGATTATTATTATTATATAATTATTATTTTTATTTTTATTTTTATTTTTATTATTATTTTTATTTTTATTATTATTATTATTATTATTATTATTATTATTATTATTATTATTATTATTATTATTATTATTATTATATTATTATTATTTGATTACTTTAAAATATCAGGTATCTATAACTGAATAACCCTTTGCTGCAGTATCCATTTCGTCAAACACTGTTATTTTCACATGCTCTGGGATTCAAATGAAATATATATGTCTGACATTCAACTCGGTAATTAAGGCATGAATTTTATTTCATATGAGTTGATAAAATTTGTCAATTATTATTGATAAAGAAAATTATTCTAAAAATAACAACTCTGGTATGACGTTTTGATTGAAATGTTTAAAATAATTGAATTATTTATATATTGTATATAGTTAAACCATAAATACTATATTATAAGATAAGAGTTTCATTTGAGGTGAAAATTCATGATACTTAAAATCATAAGACATGAATCTATCTTTTTGAGTAACATCCACAATCTGGCATTACAGTCAAGAGTTTAAAATAAAGATAAATTTCCTACGAAAATTTATGCTGAATTATTACAGATGTTGTATTACTTTTTGGACGTCCAGTTTAAAGTATAAATAATCAAAGTAAACATTTTTTAAGTTGTAATTATATGTTAAGAGGTTACAACAAATATTTGATTTAAAGTTGTTTATTTTTTTTTTAATTTACCTATATAATGTAAGTCATATGACGTAAGAAATAATCATAATATTTAATACTATAGTACCTTGTTAGATACAATATATATATATTATATATATATATATATATATATATATATATATATATATATATATATATATATATATATATATATATATATATATATATATATATATATATATATATAATATATATTATATATATATATATATTTATAATATTATATATATATATTATATATATATATATAATATCATATATAATATATATATTATTATAATATATTATATATATATATATATATATAATATATATATATATATATATATATATATATATATATATATAATTTGTAATGACTTATTGAGCTTGTAAGAAGTTATTTTCTTTTATTCAATGGAAATTTTCCAAGAGTCCGTCTAATTTCCTAGTTTCATTAGCGACTAAAGATTGGGTTTTAATTATTGAGAGGAAGTCTCAACTAAGTTTATGATTGACCAAGCGATTGTTATAAAGTTGCAATAGATTTCTTCTATCAGATTCCCTATTCTTATATCGGAAATATTTAAAGAGTACCATGGCTTTTGTCTGCTTTACCCCTTATATATTTAACATTTACATTCCAAGTTGACATTTGGGTCAAATATATAATATACAAGAAATCTTTGTGAAGCTTTGTATACGACCCATTCATACGAGGTCCTTCCCCATGCATGGTTGCATGAGAGAAGATTATTTATAGGATATCTTGGGAAGACGAAGACGACACAATTGCTTTTGTTAATTCAAAAATTAACTACTTAAGGAAGAACCTGAAATGCCTAAATAGCAAAGCTCAAAATCGACTGCTTTGAACAAGAAAATACCGTATCAGCTTAGGTCATTCCATTAAATGACCATGTATCATTTTAGAAGAAAGGGACATACTACCTTGAGGAAAATACCAACATTCTTTCACGCAGTTTCCTCAAATTGTGTTTGCATTTTTCAATTTTGCAAATTGTAATGATTAGGAGGAAAACCTTACTTTGGTTCATTTTAATTAGGCAAATTATTAAGATAATTATGTTATTTAAGTTAGCAATATCTTATATATACTACATAAATTCACATTTCCCTTTGTAATTTATAGATATTATTATTATTATTATTATTATTATTATTATTATTATTATTATTATTATTATTATTATTATTATTATTATTATTATTATTATTATTATTATTATTATATACAAAAAATATCTGATACAATAATTTACTATATTTTTTATTAAAATGGAATTTGCACTAACTTGGATTTCAATTTGGACAATACCTCGGACTCGGCAGAACATCTGGACTGGACTCGGACTCGAGTCTAAAAATTGGACTCGATACATCACTAATATATTTCAGACTGCACAATATATTGCAAAAATAGTTTTCCGTTTTTAATTTGCAATATTTTAAAAAAAAAATATTTTATGCTACGGAATCTTTCATATTTATATGGTATGAAGTGTTTTTTTTTTTTAATAAGGTATCATTAATACAAAAAATTTCTTAAAAATTTTCATCATAATTTTTATACATTTAATTTAGTTACTTACCCTTCTGTTATAAAGTTTTCTGGTATAGGATATTTAACCATGAGAACGATTTTCTCTGTTTGTCTGGAATGCATCATAGAACATAGAGAAGGGTATGACACGTGCATATTTTTCCTAGATAATATAATTTTTATACCCGTATGATAATGCAGTTACACATCCTCTCTCTCTCTCTCTCTCTCTCTCTCTCTCTCTTCTCTCTCTCTCTCTCTCTCTCTCTCTTCTCTCTCTCTCTCTCTCTCTCTCTCTCTCTCTCTCTCTCTGTTATAGGTGTGTGTGTGAGGGTGTGTGTGTGTGTGTGTGTGTGTGTGTGTGTGTGGTGTTGTGTTGTGTGTGTGTGTGTGTGTGTGTGTGGTGTGTGTGTGTGTGTGTGTGTGTGTGTGTGTGTGTGTGTGCACTTCATGAAGACATCCTTCCAATTTTTTTCTGTCAAGGAATTGTTTAAATTTAATTTGATCTCTTAACAATTTCTTAATTTCTTAATGATAGATACTTACATAACCACTTATTAGTTTGCTTGTACATTCACTTATTATTCAATTACAAAATAAGGTTATTTTCCCAAATTAGAGAAGATAAATCTTTTGAAAGAAAGGTAAATTGATTTTAAGAGAAAATAGACCACTCTCGCCGATCAAAAATTGTCAAACGCGATATCGTCATGATTTTCATTCCGTTTTAGGAGTTAGTAAAGTTATGTTGTTGTCACAAGTATGAGTAACATAATTAATCTCATTATATTAGTTATAATATAAGAAATTTGCTAATATAGTTGCTGGTCATAGAGAAGAATCATTACTTATCGCTTTGGTACCTGACATAGTAGCATGCGGGGTGTTGGAGTATTGAAAAAGTGTTGAAAGTTGGCTTAAATGAAGATAAGATGCCAATTGCAGTCAGAGTTAAGGAAAAGTTGTACAGTACTTGAAAATTGGAATAAATTTGAGACAGTTTGATGATATCAATTGATAGAGGGAGGCCTAAGGTATAGTTGACTATTTACGCGCTAAATCTAATAGACACTTTTGTTAAAAACACTGTGAAAATTTTGCACTACTAAACACAAGAAAAACTTTCTAAAATATAAATATGATTTAAATATGTTATAATAAAATGTAAAACACTGTATTGAACTTCCCGTTATTGGGTTATTTAATATTCTTATATTTAAAACTTAACCAGAAATTATATTTGAACCTTTCACAATGCACGAGATTCCACATACTGACACCTGAAATTCATAGAACATTTGTCTTCCGTTATGTTTATTAACCGAAAATTCCCTGTATTGGCTACTTTATTCGTGATTTCAAAAATTTAAAAATTGCGA
>JABUQX010028553.1:0-2500 GCA_015478945.1 Trachelipus rathkii | reverse complement strand
TTAGTTTTGTTGTTGTGCATTATATTCTAGTTCAGATTATGACATGTTAGCCTTTATTGATGTAAACTTGTTACCCTTAACATATACTCGTAGGTATGTATGAATAAATTAGGGAGGTTATGAAATAGAATGTTTGTAAATATTTACTATGTTAAGTAAAAATACTTATGATATGTTACAGATACGTTGAAAAAGCGTGACTATGTTGTTCTGTATGCAATGTTAGTTACTATACTGCTTGTTTAACAGCTTTAAAAATCAGTAAACTATTAACAATTTTATTATGAATATTTTATTCAAGAAATGTCATTAATTTATGTAGAGGTAAAGGTCAGAAGAATGAAGATGGGTGTTGGATAAAACTTTGTTATGTTTTGCAATTATTCGTGAGGATTATGAGATATTAAGGTATGGTTATGATGAATTTTTGTTAAATTTTTTACTATTTTAATGTAAAAGTGTTTACGTTAGCGTATATTCGTTGTTCTGTATGATAATTAGATAAGGATGTGATAAATTTTTTGTTAAATATTACGTTAATAAAATTAACGTTAATATATTAGAGATATGTTTGAAAAAGTATAAATAGGTTACGTTTGTATGCTACGGTTGTTACTTTACTGATGTTAAGTGCGGGGCTTTTGTTAATGTTAACATTTATTCATAGCTAAAGTTGTGTTAGTTTGTCGCTGTACATTATTTCTTAATTCGGGTTATGCTATGTTAGCTTTATTTGATGGGAAAACTTTATTATGTTAGCGTAATATTCGTTGATTAGTATGAATAAGTTAGCCTATGTTATGATAACTTTTTGTTAAATAATTACCATGTTAATGTAAAATTAACATTGTTATGTTAGAGGTATGCTTGAGAAAGTATGAGTAGGTTACGAATTTGTATGTTATGTTAGTTACTCTACTGTTGTTAAGTGTGAAACGTTGTTAACAAAACAAGAATCAGTGGTATTGCGTAATGTTTCGAAAACGAACCATACAAGAATCATAGGTATTACGCAATGTTTCGAAAAGTGGGAGGAGTTTGAGCAAATTCCCGAATTGTATCTGATAACTCTAGTGAAACAGGAAATACAAATATATAAATGTGAAACGAATTGATCGTAAGACATAGATATGAAAATACAAATATATGATGCGATTTCATGTTTAAACAAAGTTGTACATGGCATGTTGTATAGACTTTTGAACCGTTATGGTTCGTTCGTGTGCTATATCCTTGTTTACGCTCTTATGATTGGTTGAAAGAAAGAATCCCATTACCTTTAAGGATTGTTTATACACTCTATTTTCTTCAGTAGGACATTTTTCGCTGTGCTGGTACGATGACATCGCCTCGCATCTCTACGCTTGTTGTTGATATCTTTACGAGGTCTTTCGTAATACCCAATGATGTGTCATTTATATTTATTCGTAAACCGAATGGAGACCGATCCATTGGTTGTATTCCATCCATAGGTTCAAATAATAGACCCTTATTCATTTCTGTTGAAGAATTCATCAAGATTAGACACCGTTGCAACTTGGGTAACGGATGAGTTGTGTGTTTATCCGATGCAGCGAGACGTAAGTGAAATAGCTGAATGGGGGGACAGTGAGAATGGTTCTAATAGAATATATGCTACTTTCTGGTCGTGTGACAATATTAAAAGCCTTGATGTACGCATCTATTGGAGACCAATCGATGGGGCAACTTTCTGGCGTACAATAATAGGTTTCACAGTTCGAACATCTGAAAATATTACAGCTTTGATTAAAATAAAAAATTAATTAACATCGCACCTTAACTATGTTGATATACTCGATGACTTAATACATATAGCTCACGGTGTAATCTATGATATTTACACTGAAACATGTGGTTTACCGTATAATGCGGTATACAGGAGTGCACTAATAACTATCAGCATGGACACGTTTACTTCTCTCTGGAGCGAGAGAATGAATACTGCTGAACCAAAATATGCAGAAAAATGGTTTAGTGTTGCAAGTGACATTTATATTTACATCCTTTCAAAGGGTGTTGAATCTCTAGAGAGATATATAGAACGTGCTCAAATTATACAGAATCCTCTGTCCCACGAATAGATGAATTAATATGTATCGAATATGATATTTACACTGAAACATGTGGTTTACCGTATAATGCGGTATACAGGAGTGACTAATAACTATCAGCATGGACACGTTTACTTCTCTCTGGGACGAGAGACTGCGTACTAGTGATCCTGAATATGCAGAAATGGTTTTTATGTGTTGCCAAGTGACATTTATATTTACATCCTTTCAAGGGGTGTTGGAATCTTTAGAGAGATATATAGAACGTGCTCAAATTATACAGAATCCTCTGTCCCACGAATAGATGAATTAATATGTATCGAATGAGTTGCCGGATAGTGTTTTTATATATTTATATAAGCCTCTTTTATAAACTCATTATATGTTTATAAAAATGAAAACTTGTTTTAAACTCCCCATCAATGTGA
>JABUQX010028552.1:10000-29742 GCA_015478945.1 Trachelipus rathkii | reverse complement strand
AATATCATACGTCAGCTCTTTCCGATTATCCGTCATCATGTATTCTTAAAAACTATTAATGCTACAGTAAAAACGCGAATACAAATTGTGCAACTCGCCTGTCCAATTGCCCTGGGAAATGCTCAAAAAAAAAAAAAAAAGAACAAAAAAAAAAAACAAAAAAAAAAAAAAAAATATTATATCTCAAAACTTACAATAGCTACAGCGAAAAAAGGATAACATTTTTTGGAATCCTGATAAATTTTAAATAAAAGAATAGTAAAAATAATAATATATATAAAAACATTTATTGTTAATAATTATCAAGTAAATATAATTAGAAGGCCATTTAAAGACCCTTGTTATTGCCTTTCATCGAAAAAAGGAATTAGGGGAAAAGTCCTTCCATGCAACTATTTTTTTTTCTCTACTCCAAGTAATTACCCCAAAGGGAAAATATTACCGAACCGAATGAGCAGAAAGTCGGGTCTCTCGCTATCCGGGAACTACGAGGGTAAGAGAACATAAATTCCCCCCTCGGGTGCAGGTCTCCGGACCCCCGCTCTTTTGGTTTGCGGACTGATCGCGGAGGGATTCCAGCCCCACACCTCACGGGCTATGAAAACGTTCTCCCCAATGATTCCACCGTCCGGCTCCGATGCCCCCCTAGTCGTGCCACGTAATAAAGCAAAATTTTAATAGAAAAGTCTATTTAATTTAATACTTCCAGAACGTATAAAAAAGTCTCTAAATAGGCCTTCTATATTACTATAATTATTAATTCTTACACGTTTTCTTTAATTCATTCATTATCCTCTTTTACACTCTCTAATCTACAATAAGGTGAAATTTTACGAGATTCCAAAAATGGATATCCTTTATTTGCTGATACTACTTATAGTGTTAGTATAAAACGATTCATTATCATATAATATAAAATATATATATATTATAAATTTAATAATAAAATATTAATACTAATAATATATATATATCATATATATACTATTATAAACTTATTTTTTTTTTTTTTTTTTTTTTTTAATTTAACTTTCCATGCTGGCCAAAAACTTAATGGACCAGCACATTCCAGAACAAAATAAGTATTCGCGTATCTTACTGTGCAATTAAAATAGTTTTATAAAGAATACAATATGACGGCATAATCGAAAGCTGGCCCTATTGATTTCATTACAGCGATTAAAAGGTAACTTATATTATTTAGTAGGCTGCATGCGCCATTGATTGTTATAAAAAACACAAGAAAAACAAAATCTACCAATACATCTTAAATGAGCATATTTCTTTGTTACACTGGCCTTGGAAATGTCCACTCTCTTCTCATCATCAAACTTCAAATTCACGGGGACACATTAAAAGGAAAGTAAAATTTGGAAATTTTAAAGAAAAACTGAAAATATAACATGGAAAAAACAGATTTTGCAGTAACTTCGATGAAGATTGATAACATTTCTAAAGTTTACAAATAAGTTCTATATCAATACCTCAAGGGCGTAATTTTAACACAAAAGATGGCAACTTTTCCTTTTCATATAATACTGATTGGGTTTTCCTTCCAAATGCCGGTTTCATTGTGGTTCTAACCATTATATGTCAAAATATGTTATTTTAAAATAAGACCTATATATAATGATGCTGTGACTTTTCTCTGTTCGGCAAGTTGATTGACGACAAGACCACCATGACCCAAAGAATGTACAAATTTTACCAGATTTATCGTCTTAAATTCGAAATGTCAGAAACATAAATTCTTAGAACCGTTGATCTGTAGTGCTGCAAGACGTTTTAATTAAATATTAAATAATTTTTAATTCTTAAATTTTTTTAATAATTGTAATCAAACCATATAAATTTAAATTATGAGTTTTTGTTAATTAGAATAAATAATATTGTTAATCAAATTATTTTCATTTAATTCTAAAATTGCTTAATTGTTTCTTTAACAAGTTAAATCATTATTTATTAGTTTAATTAATCATTTTTAGAATAATGAATTTCCATAATAACTCATGAAAATATTAAAAATATAGAACGTAAATGTAGAAATTATTTATTGTTAATTAATAACAATAATTAGAAATTAAAGAGAAAACTAAATTTACTCTTCACTAAATAGAGAAGATTAAAAATATGATCCCATTCAGATGTATGTAAAACAATAGATATTAAATTGCTAAAAGAGTAAGTTGACGTCGTAAGGTCAAGTTCAGTTCATTTCATTCAAATTCAACTTTGTTCAGTGAAGAAATCTTAACTAAATCTCAATATAGTCCACACCAATGACTTCAAATCCTTTGTCATAGAACCTTTCTATAATAGATTAAACCATCGTTAGTTTATTTATATATATTACTTAATAATTATATATCTAGCATACTACTAAATTATACTATAATATTCATATATATATAATAATATATATCACTAATATACTATATACTATATTACTATATATATCTTACCTAATAATATATATATAATCTTATATATATATAATATATACTATATTATAATATACTATACATATTATTATAATAATAATATTCTACTAAGTAATACTAAAAATAATACAGACATATACTATTATTAATACTTATTTATAACTAATATAATAAATTGATAATTTAAGACTCCAAAAAATATACTTAAAGTACAAGATATCTTGTGAACTTGAAATTGAAATTCATAAATCACAAAAGTTGTTTTTGTATCTCACAACTTGATACCAATTTAACAACCTTTAAGTTTAACAATAACTAATAATATAATTTAGTTTTTGATTTATAGAATTAATTAACATCGAAAATATTTAATATCTATATAATATAACAATATAACCTATTTTTAGGATATAGTTATTTCAACAAAAGAAATCGTCTCACTAGAAAAGTAAACACAAACCTTATAGAAATATGTAATGCGATAACACTTAACAATGACAAATCAATCATAGAAACTATATCAGATGGAAAGTAGCTTAAGTTAGGAAGATATATTTTAGAGAAAAGAGAAAACATGATAAAAATAAATACAAAATAGGAACAACTTTTTAAAGTGAAATCCTTCTTTAGTAGCCTTGAATCTTGGAGAAGCAGCAGAAAATGGAATCTATCTTTAGCCGAAAATATTTCAAGTGAAGCAATAGTTGCCACTAACTAGTTACTGATCAAACTATCTGATAACTAACAAAGAAGGTAGTAAGCTATGAACAATTACACAACATGAACAAGATCAGAAAACCATATTATAGAAGCACGCGTACATGATTGTTATGCAAGTGGACCGTCAGCAAATCCAATTTAACCATAAGAAACAATAATAGACGGCATAGCTAGAGACAGAAAAAAAAAACAAGATCATATCTTTCGTTCAGTGTTTAAAGGAGATATGCCGTAACTACTGTCTGGCAGATATATTGGATATAAAGAGAATAGTAAATTCTACATCTGAAGATTGACAAGACCAGTTGATGGGGAGCATAAACAACACAAAAAAATTGCAGGAAAGAGGTAAATGTTATTGCAGAGTTGAAGTGAATCCATTCCTCTAAGCTGGCAAAAAGCTACCAGAACTCAACTTGCAAGAAACTAACAATTATCATCTAATTCAGAGATACCTTAAAGACAATACAGGTATACTATATCCCACCTGGCAACCCACAGACAAGAGAATCAATAGCCTGTAAGTACCACTAAGATAAAATTATAAAAGGAAGAAATCGTATAGCGAGTAACCAAGATTGTTCATTGCCAGAAAGAGGAACAATTATGTACAGTTTATTGCCCTAAAACACAGAGAGGAAAAACGAGAATTAACATTTAAAAACTACCCATATTTAAAGAATAAACACAAACCCTAATCAGACAGAAGATTCAGCGCGACAATGAGTTTCCGAATGATTAATTAAAGTTGGAAGAAACGAATTAATTTGAAAAATACGAGTATATGGTGGTGCTCAAATATATATAAGAAAAATCGATGAAAGAAAACAAGACAAAGTAAAGGTTTATTCTTGGAAAGACGTTTATAATTAAATTGCAGAAATGTACATACCAGCCTATCTTCCATTAAAAACCTATATTTTTTTTTATATAAATAGTACTTGGTAAAAATTTAGAAAACATGATCGTTCGTCATACTATTTGCTAATGAATAATTAGATGGTTTCCAGAAAGAGAAAGACCACGAAGGTTTGAGTTTGCAGTTTTCGAAGAAAATATTAGAGTTGTATGGAAGATGCGAAATGCAAGATCCACCATAAAAACTAAAAAAATTACGCCTTGTCATCATATCGTGAAAAAATCAAAAAATCAAACCATCAAACCGACAAAAAATCATACAAATTACTTTCTCAAACAAAAAAAAAAAACAATAATAATAAAAAGACAACAAAGAAAACACAAACAAACAAAACAAAAACAAAGAATATTGATTCAGACATTGCCAAAGATAAAAGATGGATTCTGAAATAGCACTGAGAATCCAAGCTGAAGGGAAAAAAAAACCTTAAAGATGGCGCGTCCTAATATTAGATGACGATTAATAGTATCAGACAAAAACCTACACATAAAAGAATTTCTCAAGAAGACAAAATTAAGAGAACGGAGATGAAAATAGTGAGATGAGTGTTAAAGATATTCAAAACTGCGATTAAATTATAAATGAGAAGAAAGAGAACGATTCCATATGCAATCAATAATAATCTCATATAAAACAACATAATGATTTTATAGAGAAGAGTTTTTGAAAAAGAGCAAAACAACCAAATGTGAATTTCAAACACAGATTAACAAAATTATAAAAGTGACATGTCAAAGGACAATTGAAAAAAATGAGCCATACAGCAACGCGTGCTGAGGAAATATGAATTCAACGAAGAACTTATTTAAAATAATATATTTATAGCCAGATGAAATTGAATAAGAGAAGAAAATAGAGGCGACCACATTCATCCACTTTGGTTGAACCTATGCATAATGAATATGCGCATATAGACACACTTCAGTAATCTTTATCAAATCTGATACTGGCAAAAATTAAACTTTGCAATTTCCTAACCGCTTTCCGGAAAATAATTTTAGCACATCTCGATTCTTTTATATTCTCTATCGGTGATTTATTTCCTAGCATGCATAATTAATCCGGTCAAATACCATAACGCAGCAAAAATTATAATCGTGGATCCACGCCATAATATATAGAACCTATTTCATGAAAAGGGAATGATAACTCAGGGTTCCTCTCATCAATCTAACATGATCTTCCGTTCTTATTTTATATTATATCATGTTTTATTATAAGGCAATGCAATTTCGATATATTTATCCTTCTTTACCTCATTATTCCAACCTTTACATTGGAACATATGGACACTCCCAGTCTCAAACTATCTTCGCATGCTAACGACGAAATGATTTGGAAAGATCTGAACCGCTGCTGCATTACTTACACTTTCGCATCGTTTTATTTAGGGCAAGAGAAAACTTGGTTGATTTTAAAGCCAAAGAAACTCAGATTCGCTCACTTATATCCTATATTCGCCATAATATTCCAACTACAACTACTATCACTTCGCACAGAAACTATCCACACTTCCCAAACACACTAACTGTAATACTATCTAACTTAATACTATAATACTCTTGTTATTTCCTCTATTACTCTAGAATCATTTTAGAAAGAATCAAAACTGCTTCGCTCACGAAACTTAGATTACTAACGGCACACTTAGGTGTCTCTTACAGAAGTATTTGAGTTTTTCACACACCACCAACTAACATTGCATATACATAGCGATGTCAATTCGCACTTCCCTTGTGTGAAGTATCGCAAATGCAGTGGGTTCAACAATCATACAGCCCCTCCTGAAAGGGTGGCAAGTATAAGAGCTAACTTACCGATCTTGTCAATTCTCCTCCTGTCTCTCTGACTCTTTCAGATATATCATCGAACTGTTATCCTAGTTTAAAAAAGAATCAATACTCATGGCAAAAACAGAAAAATTTCAACCTGAAATCAGCTTACCTGACAAAAAATATTTGCTTCTTAATTTTTAATTGAAGAACATTTTTCCTCTTTAATTTATAATAATCATTTTAACCAATTACAAAATATTTTTTTTGAAAAAAAATAGGCTCTTTCTATTTGTTACTGCAAGTTGCGTCAAAGACTTTTGCCCTTGAACAAAAAAATTAGTACATAAATCCATATATACCAGACAATCATTCAATATTCATCGCTACAATCATTTGTTAATCCTAACGCACAAGCAAATTATTATTAAGATCTAACTTTACTAGTTTATTATTAATCATATATGAAATACTTTTTTTTCATTAATTTCTTATTACTATATTATTATATTTTATTTATATCATTATTCATTATTATTCATTATATATATTAGAACTACTATTATTATTCATATATATTATTATTATTATTCATCTTTATCTACATATTATTCTTAAGAATTAAAACATATCACATTTGATAACCCTTTAATTACCATTTTATCTCCAAAGCATCTCCAACAAAAGAGAGAAAAACCCTCTTTTGGCCAGAAGCAACCTTCAAATTTCGCAAGAGTACCATTCGACAGAAAAATTTGGAGACGTCTTATATTTTCTATTAGGTCATCTTCTGCTCCAAATATGGCTATCCATATTTTTGCCGGTCATCCTTCAAGTTTTCTAATTTCCTCCAAGAAAAGCTCTCACTTGATCTACCATATATATAAATAGAGAGTAATATATCATAAGTAATAAATATATACTTACGTATATATATAATAGACTATATATATATATATATACTATATACTATATAATTACACCCATATATATACGCATATACTATATATATACTAATACTATATATATATACTTACTATTACATATATAATATATTATCTTAATATAATAATAGTATACTAATACTAATAGTTTCGGACATACTTTACTATTATTATATATACTAATATATACATATATAGTATTATGTATATCACATTCGATGTTACTTCTAGTATATGAAATCCTGTATTCACAGTCGAAATGCGCATCCACAAAAACCGCAAAAAAAAAAAACACATATATATATATAATACATCATATAATATACGTTTATAAATAAAGTTTTAAACAAACACAAAACTGGACCTTGAAATCGTCCTTTATACTTCAAACAAAAAAACAAAAGACTGAGACAAATAGGCAACCATCAAAAAGTCACTAACTAATCAAAAAGAAAATGGAGTAATGATACAATGATACACAAATATTATATTACAAAAATCTTATCCTCACGTTTGCCAAATCATTTAAAGAAACGAACAATCTGGGAAAGAACGAAAAGTTGATCTTTTAATAGGAATTGCAAACAGCAATATATAAAGTATACCGCGCTGTTTTTGTTATTTATGATTGTAATTTGAATTATGACACTTACCAAATATTTATCTATTTATTATGAACTATTTTTGAGTTTAAACATCCAATCCTTTTGCAAAACAAAAAAACTGAAGAGATTTGTCGTAAGCATTGATGATATTTCTAATCGGAATATGATCAAGTTTACTTCTAAGATCCATTATAATCTCCGTGACGATAAGCTCACGAAAAGTAGCACAATGACGCTGTAGAACTCGACCTCCACGCTATATACTATCAAATCCATATACCTATTTACTACTATAAATCACTAGATCAATATCCATATACTACCCCATATATTAGTATATCTAATTCATCACTACTAGTACCATAACTATTCCCCCACCACCGCACTATAAAACTTTGAATACACTATAGTATAATATATATACTATATAATAATAATAGCAATATACTTTTTGCTTGTTCTATATAAAATACCTACCATCTATTATATATAAAATATAGTAACAATAATAACTATATCTTATACATATACTATATATACTTACTAGATATCAACTACGGATCATACCTATAATATCTACCATATAATAGTAATGTAACTATAATAATACAATACACTATAATATATATCTAATAAAACATATACTAAATCATTTTTTCAATATTAATAATAATATACTATATTAATAGTACCTACTAATACACTCCTTTCCTTCTTACCCCCAAGCAACTGGGGGTACAGAGTGAGCGATGACATTCGCATCGGAAAAGAAAAGTCGCAGCACTAGAAGAATGAATGAACATAACTCGAGAAAGACCAACGCCAGCTATTTAATCCACCCCCCATCACTCATAACCTATTAGTAAGAGAACTCGTTGCAGTTTAAGAAAACCCAAACCCAAATTGAGCTTCCATTGGACCGCGAACGACCCTCACCATAATAAGGCATATGACGCACTAGTAAAGTGCTAGGGTTCACTGCCCGTGCGCCAGGTTACGAGCCCACAAACCAAATTATCCCTCTCACCAAAACACCAGACCACATTCACTCCTATTATGCATCTTCCTATTTCCTTGCCAATCTGCCACAAACTCACCATTGTCACTCTAATCAAGGAACATATCCCTTTTAACTGACTCACTCACTTATTTCATTCGGTCCTCCCAGCCGGCTCAGCCACATCCTACCCAACAACTCCACCGACACTTTACCATCCGCTTAAACCCAATACCCCGACCGTAGCTATATTCATCCTTTCCACCCATGACCAAACCATCACTCCAACATACTTTAATTTATTCTCTCATTTGACCCACTTCTCTTGCACACCCCAACAATACACATCTCTACACTACGTTTCATTCCCTCATTTTGTCAATTCTTAACATCATCAACCTTAACACGCACCTAAGCCATTCCTATCGAACACATTGAACCTATAGATCAAGTATACCTCTTATTTCAGGACCAGTTCGTACCAACAATACACTAGTCACTACACACGGGCTACAAACAGTATCCTCATATTAAACCCTTAGCGTCACTCAAGATTAGTCCTTTAGAAATCACAGAACGAGCCGTTAATTGACTGACAACCAGCCAGCGCTTTTCCTGCATATCACCCAGACTATATCAACCCACCCATCCCCCCTTCATCCATTTCCCACTCAATTCAACCTACCAACACCTAATATCGTCTAAATATATTAATACGTGAATGACTAAAATATGGGACAACGCTAACTCACCCCACACCTTCTCAACATTAAACTATCACCACCGACGACTTTCCTCACTCACACCAATATCCCTTACTCTTATCTACGTTACTTTCAGACCCATCCTTATAAACAACAAAGCCTGCCAAATCTTCAGCCACACTCCTCTCAAAACTCTCTTCTGATTCACACACAAACACCAAATCTATCTGCACTATTAATTAGGCTAGGCACACCCCTCACACCTCATCTCCATTGTACAGCATCGCTTTTCTGCCACCCCCCCATACATCTAATTCTTTCATACACCTCAATCCATTATACACCACATTCTGAATACCAAGACTCAGGCAAGCCCGAGAGCATGAACACCATCCCTGCCTTCCACTCCTCTTCTTCAAAAGAATATTTAAACCAAATCACTTATTGACACCACCTATAATAATAATCACTATACTATATACCTATCATCAAAGTAGTAATATATCTATAATATACTCAGTTACTATACATACTATATATACTATATATATATATTACTATATATCATATATAAATTCTATAAATATCTATAAATAATATATAATATAGATATATAATATAAAATTATAATGATTCGACCGTAGCGATTGTGACCGTAGTGGAAACCCAGAGGACCTCACAACCGACTATACTAATATATTATATATATAGTATATACTATCGGGTATCACTACCTCATAATAAATATATATATATATCATAATATATACTATATTATATATATATACGTATACTATAATAAACTTATAAGTTTATTAATATATACTATAATATAATATTATATAATATATATATAATCATATATATTAATATATCATATTATAATATATATAAATAATATATACTATATACTATTATAGTATATATAATAATACTTTAATATACTATATACTATATAGATATATACTATATATACTATGATTCGACCATCGCCAATTGTGAACGCCAGATTCGGAAAACCAGCAGTGGGCAAGCGAAAAACAAACAGAAAAGCCATAAGACAAAGAGAGATTGACAAGAAGAAGAAGAAAAGTTTGAAGTTTATATTTTAAAGGCAAGAAAATCATAAAGGTCTCCTGTAGACAGTAGGTCTGGAACATATTTTCAGAAGAGGAGTGCTTTTGTTAAAGAGTGCAACATAACAACTTCAAAAGGGAAATATATTTTTACGATTGAGTGAATTTAAAAATAGCAAAATTTTATTGCATTATTATTAAGTTATTATTAAGCTACGAGAGCAAGAGTTACAAAAATTTGCAATTACCCATGTTTTTAGCAATTAGAAAATTAAATATGAGAATAAAATGAAAAAGAAAATTTGGAATTTTAAATTGTAGGATGAACAGCTGCATTTCTCCAAGCGGTCGATTTGTAAGAAGTAAATATTCAGAATTCTCTTCCTCTTGTGGTAAGGGGCTGAAACCCTCTTTCTACCGTATTGTTCTTTTTTGTGTGAATGGTGGTGATATTTCTTAGTATTTATCACCCACCAAACACCACCTTGCAACCATCAGACCAAATGGAATGACCTAATATATATATATGACTATAACTATATAATTAATATAATATTTTTATATATATATATATAATAATAATTATATATACAATATATATATATAATACTTATAATAATATATATATATATACTATATATTATATATATATAGATAATAATATTATTATATAAGTATGGATATATACGTATACTATATACTATTACTATAATAGTACTATCATAATATATAGTACTATAGTAAATACTTACTATATATATTATATATATATAATATATATATACGATATATATTATATATAGTATACTATATATAATTAAAAAGAAAATTAAAGAATAATGCTGTGAAATATTGATTTTTATCCTTTCGTTTTTATCCACACACACACAACACACACACACACACACAAAACACACACACACACACATATAATTAATATATATATATATTATTATACATATTATATATGGAAAATATATATACGATACTATATATTATATATATATATATATATAACTATAGACGAAAATTTTACATACACGAAAGAAGTTATTAGTTGGAAAATCTTTTAAATGTAAAATGATAAATTATTGAGTTATTTTAATCTACAAACAATCTTGAAAAGTTTTTTCAAAAAATTGTAATGTATTAATTAATACTGCGGTAAATATTGAGAGAGCGAGAAAAAAAAATATTTTTTATCTATTCAATTGATTTATTGAATTAGAGAAAAAATCTTCCAAATAAATGTTCGTAAAGATTCAAAGTTTATGCTCTTGAGTTAATTATAGATTTCGGCAGCTGGTTATACAAAAAATTTCAACAACTCATTAGGTTAGCAAGCTGCCCTGACTTATCCATTAAACACTATATTTATGCTTACAAATAGATATTATATTATATATATATATACTATACACTATATTATATTATATATATATGATTATTATAAAGTACCTAATATATATATATATAAATATATATATATATATATATATATTATATAAAGTATATAATACCAATAATATTTATAATGTAATACTATATAATTAAAATTCCCGAGAAAAAATAGAATGAAAAATTAAAAAACAAACACACACACAAAAATTATATTTGTCACACCCACACAACACACCACACACACACACACACTTTACTTTATATATATATAACTATAACTTATATTACTTAAATACGACATTAGACTATATATTAATATATATATACTAATTATAGTATATACTATATATTCTATATATTTAGTATATATACGATATATATATCATATTATATATATATAATATATATATTATATCTATACACATACAACAAACAATAAATATTCTATATCTATATATGTATAATAACTATATACATATATCCTTATATAATATATATATATATATAATATATATATATATATATATATAATATATATGATAGTATATGTGTGTGTGTGTGCTGTGTGTGTGGTCGAGCGTGGCTGTTTTCCTCATGTTCTTTCCCTTTATAAAGATTATCTGCATCAGTAAATACGAAGGTATTTATCTACCCGCTTTATTTAGCTTACTTATTTGTATAATGTTATAATTAATATAGGATTTAAATAGTACTACTATAAGTTATATTATAAATTAATGTATGTGCCATTATTAGACATTATTGCCGGTATTATATGAATTATTTGTTTTTCAGTGAATAGTACAGTTGTACATACGTTGTTCACTTTTATTTATTTAAAACCGAATGTTTTTGATTTATGATCTATCGATTATAATTTGTATGTATCTGATTACACTGACGCTTGGAAATATGAGCAGGTCAGTACTTACCTTTATTAGCATGTTTAATCTTAAGATTATGAACTACAGTTATATATGGCATAGTTGTTAAAGTGCAAGTGTTAGCCATAAAAACTATTATTAACATTGTTTTACAGTCGTGGAACGGTTTCTTCCCAGTACTTCTAAAACATCTACCAGTCCATCCATCTTGTCTGAACATTGCTTCACACCCCCTTCTATCTCTCATAGAACTCTTAAGGGGTAAGTGAAGTACTGATAGTGTTTAGGGTAGTGCTAAATATAATATGAATTGTAGTGAGCAATAATTAATGAAAAGAAAGAAACGTGAGAAATAATCTAATGCGTTATTACAGGTTTTTGTTTCTGGACTTTTTGGTTTTGGACTCTGGTTCTGGGTTCAGGACACTTTGGTTTTGGATTCAGAATTATGGTTTCAGGTTTTTATAAGCGGACGTTTTGATGGCCGGGTTTAGAATAACCGGACATTATATTCTTGAGGGAAACTTTTTAGTGTTTATGACACCGACAATCTTCTTTAATAACTATCCGAATAGTCTTCTGAAACTCTATATAAAAGTGCACCTGTCTCTCAGTGGAAATTTGTAGAAAAGACTACTCTAAAAATAGATTTTATTAAGTTAAGTGTACTTTTGTTTACTTTATTAAAGTGGGAATTGTCTGGTTGTCATATCGTGTTTTGTATATAAACTGTAAAATATTATAAAGTAAAGTTTCGTTTAACACAATAGTGTTGTAATAGGCTGGCAGAGAGCTAGTTGGGCATGAACGGGAGAGAGGCAGATGAGAGAAGATAATTCAACGAGAGCGGAAAAAATTTAAATGAATGATGTATGTTAGAGAACAAAGGTGGATTGTTAAAGAACGGGAGGGAAGACAGAGTGAGAGAAAAGAAGAAACGAGAGGACAGTTGAGTGGAGGCTGCGAAGGTGTAGTGGGATAACCGCATGATGAATAAAGGGGACGCGCCAGACTGAAGTGCATACTGTTGTAGGGAAAGAGGTTGGGGACACATGGTAGATTTGAGGGAGAGGAGAGAATGGTTTTTGCCTTTAAGATAGAGTAGTTTGGAAGGTGGAGAGCGGTATAGGCTCCGTTTCTGCAGGGAAAGTGAGGCCGAGAGGACGACCAACGGAAAGAGACTGGAGAGACCACAGTGGAGGATTCAATTAAGTGCGAGACACGAATGAACCTGCATATGGTAATGAAGCTGGATGAGCGGATGGATCTGTTGATAAGATGAGATACAAGATGAAGCGGAGGTGGCCCACTGACGGCTCGTGTGGATGATACTCACTGATGGAAGATATAGGAGAGATGTAAGGATGTATATTAGGACACTCTAATTTTCTTTTTGACTTGTTCTTTCTCGGAAACAATTATTTTGCCCACTTACTATTACGAAGTTCGTTTTCTATTTTAATTCTGAATCTGGTGTCTAGAGCATAAAGTTTCATATAGGTTTATTATATTTGCCTAACTTTTCCGATTTCAGAGAGTGTTTTTTGACGTTAATTCCTTTGTTATTCAGTTAGATGGAACAGGATTGTGTTTCGTTCAATCCTTTTTGTTTCAGATTAATTTCCAATGGATGATTTCTTTCAGTCAAAATTAAAATCTTTAATATTATATCTTTGCAGTTAGTCTTGTCTAATCTTTCTAGCAGACACTTATAGATTTACTTTTGAGAGATGAACGTTTTTCTTTAAGATTTCATTTCTGGCTGCTTGATTTCTCGCTTTTTTTCTTTTGTAGTTGACACTGAAATACTGTACACAAAAATATGCATTAGTTTTTTGTTCAGATTTTCCTACTCTCTTTTGTAGTTGACACTGAAATATTGTATACAAAAATATGCATTAGTTTTTTGTTCAGATTTCCCTACTCTCTCGTTCCAATTTAGTGAAATTTTAAAGAAAATAAAAGCTCTATTCTGGAAAATTTGCTAATGATATTTTCTATCCAACATTCGATTATAAAACGTGAATAGGCAAGTTGACTTACGAGGTTAGTTCATTTTTTTTTCAACAAACAATTTAGCAACCCTTCTTTCATATAATAAAGGAATTTCTAATGATATTTTTTTTCAATTTATAATGGGAAAAAAGCAATTCTTCTACTGAAAGTTTGTGATCAGAGCTCAGAAATGGAACTCTTCCATCATTCAGTAATTCATTCGATTTCCCAGATAAGTTAAGTAAATAAGCTATTAATTTATTTCCACTCCAATTGACATTGCTACTAACTGTTATCTGCAAAATAATATATCACTCAGAACAAGATGTCACAAGAAAAATGTCAAATTCAAATTCACACAGAATGAGATATATGTCAGCTTCAACATTTTACCTTGTCCATGGACTACTCTTCAGGATCTACGCCATACCTAGAGTTGAAGTTCTTTTTTACCAGAGATCTTCTCTAGCGTTGAGGAATTGAAAAATCAATTTTGACTAATCGTTATAATTGGATGAATTAAATAAACAAATGTTGAGTTATTTTAGATAAACCATGATATTTTTCATGTCTATCGATTTTATATATTTTAACGTGGAAGTTTATATGGTGAAAAGCTTTGTGGAGTGTCCGATCAAGAACATTTTATGCGATCCCGTTATAGCAACATAGTAACTAAGTTAAATTATATAAATTAAAAAGTGCTGCGTGTATAAATAATGGAGAAGCCAAACATAAAAACTTAAGACTTATTATGCGACTATTTATTATTGTATAATAATTAAAATCATGCAACATATTGAAGAGAAAAGAATTAATAACGCTATAATAGTTTCATCAAGGAAGAAGATATGGTCAAGACTCTTGGCCATTTAAAGATTTAAATAGTTTAAAGGAGCTAAGGTTTACACTTATTTCATTATGAATTGAGTAAGTTGAATATTTATATATATATTATAGAATAATATATATATATATATTATTTATATATAATATATAATATTATGTAATGGTATATATATATAATATATATATATTAATATATATATTAATATATATATATTAAAATAATATTTATATATAGTTAAAATATAAATATATATATATATATAAAAATAATGCTATATATTATTAATTAATTAGTATTAATTAATAAATAAAGTTAAATATAATATATATATTATTTTATATATAGTTTATATTTATATTATATATATTTATTATATTATATATATAATATATAATTATAATACTATATATAATTATATATATTATCAGAGGTGGGCCACCCCGCTCATTTAGGGAGGAGTCGCTAGGCACCTCCGCATCCTCGAGAAAACAGTAGCCCGCCTAGAACGCACACGTCCGCCACCTAATTCAGGACCATACAAACTTCCGCTACGCGAGTCCGCACGGTCCGCACGTCTTCGAATCTATTATTATGTGCGACTTCACAAAACGGTTTAATATCTTAAAATACTTAAATAGTAGATATATCCTTACAAAAGTTTATTTATAATTTATATGGAAAATTGAATGAGTATTTACAAAATCTCAAGATTTTCCGCTTCCTCCTCATCGTCTTCGTCAAAAAGACAATTGGAGATAACATATTAGCCTTTCAAAGCATTAGCTGTTCAAATTAAAAGCAAGTTAGGGCTGACCTCTTTGATCTCCTCAATACCCCACCAGTACTAAATATCTCGCCTCGTACAGGCAAGATGAACTTAAGGGGTGTATTGATTATTTTAATGAACAAGTGTTCAACAAATTCGGGCCTATGTGAAAGGGAAAGAAATATGTCCATTTGGATAGAGGAGTGCTTGTAGTTAGTTCGCTTCCAGAGGCAGATCCATTTCTATTTTAATATTCCTGCAACTAAATTCCATTCATGCCTCCCTTGGTGCTGAAGATTTTTTGAAAACACCCTGTCTCCCCTAAGAAGGTCCCTATTATTTCGTTTCATTACAGAATGATATTTACAGTTAAATCCATGAAAAAGCCTCGACGCCTGCAGAGTCGATGCTATGCTACAAACGTATTATTTTTTTTTCTCCGCCTCCAGGGGGGCGCCAATAGGTTAGGGGAGTTTAAGCACTTAACTAGTTAGCTATGTATGACTTAATTATTATATATATAATATATATTATATATAATATATATAATTTTATTATACTACATATATTTTTATAAATACTTATATATGTCTTGTAGTAGTGAATTATATATATATATATATATAAATATATATATATATATATATATATATATATATATATATTATAATATATATTTATAATGTATTATATATATATGTTATATTATATTATATATATATTATATATATATATATATTATATATATTAATGAATATATATTATTTGCATATATATATATATATTTATGTGATAGATAATATAATATATTTAATATATTTATATATATATATATATATATATATATATTACACTAATTATTATACTTTTTATATATTATCATTTTCAATATACTCATATTTATTAGGTAGTAATAGTAAACTATATATATATACTATATATATATATATATATATATAAATATTTAATCAAAAAATTCTGGTTTGTTAAAACCCATAAATACTCTAGTATTAATATAGAATATAATATTTATTATCTATATAATAATTTATATTATTTTATTAGTAATAATAATAGATATATTATATTATACATAATATATTATATATATAATCCTGATATAATATATATTTCTATACACCTTTCTATATTATGTGTAGGATAATCATATATATATATTATATATATTATATATATATTATTAGTTGGAGTAATATAATATATTATAATATAGTATAAGATATATATATATAATATACTATACCCATTTATTACAACGTATTTCTACTTCTAACTTCTGGGAACGTTCAAAAAACGTTAAATTTTAAATTTTAAGAAGTTAAAAGTTTTTCTTAAAAAAAAGTTTCCACAACTATGGAAATATTTGGTTATATAAGAACAAATATTGAATTTCGTTATAATAATTTTAATATACTTGATGCATTCATTATATATTATATACATTTATTAATAGAAGTGACTCGACGAAAATTACAAAGACCGTTTCCCAGATATTGACCTAGTTATTAATATAGCAATAAATATACTATTAAATTAACAGTTATTGAAGAGGTAATAGGTAATAGCTTCAGTCTATAAAATCTCGAATTTAAATGTTATTTATTTATATACTGGCTACCATTAAGGAAGCTTGCTTCAATGCTTTTAAAATTTTCAATTTAGATTAAAAAAAACAATAGATGACAATATCTGAGAAATGAAAATCTGATAAATTTAGTTATTATAAACTTTCGCTAAAAATGATATTTTGAGAAAGCGTTTGACCTAAATAATTAATATGCTTAATAAGGTAAAAGATATACTTTCATATTTTCAAAAAAGGTAGTACCAAAAAGAGCGGAAACTTTTTTTGATCCAACGATGCAAGTCCGGTAATTCCTGACATACCAACACCTTTTTCTCTCGCTACTCATTGCTTTAGCCGCATGCCTATGTCTGGTAGTCAGATCGCGGAGCGGAATAGCTTACTAGCTGGTGACTAGCGGGTAACTAAAAGACGGAAGTGCCACCTCTGAACTATATTATTATATATATATAACCTGATTTATATATATATATATATTATATATATATATATATTATATAATATATATTATTATTATAATATATTCTATATATATATATATATATATATATATGTTTAAAGATTTTTAGTACATTTAGAGATATAATTGCGGATAATATTATTTATTTTATATCTTATATTATATATATATAATATACTAATATATTATATATATATAATAATTTATATAATATAATATTATTATACTAATATATTATAATATATTTTAAATATTATAATTTTTAAAAATATTTATAAATTATATTTATAATAATTATTATGATATATGGACAATGGGCAGAATCCTCGAAAGTTCAGAGCATGATAACTAAGGTAAACTAACTAGTTACGACGACGAATAGAATATTCAGGTGGTTTATTGATTCAGGAGGATTTTTACCGCACGAAATTAAAAAAAAATTAATTTTATTCTAATATTTATTATAACACTCGATTAATATTTAGTTTTATAAAAAGTGGCAGGCGTAATGATTGACTTGAAGAACCTTGAAGCTTGCATCTCGAGAGAAAAAGTTGACCAATAGCGCTTTATAATTAAATTGGAGAAGGGAGAGGAAATAGATTTTTTTCTTTTATATGCCTTCTTTAGGGGGTTTTCGAGCCGACGGTAGGAACAGAGGCCGGGGACCGAAGTCCCCCCCCCTCGTCCGCCCTCCAGGTAAGACCGACGATAACCCCTTACCGACTCTCGTCTATTCAGAGTTCTAAGAAATATCGTAATGTGAATCAATCGTTCTTGAAGTTTACCCGATGGGAATACTTCTTTAGTATGTTGTTAGAAAAAGAAAAAAAATATTCACATTTGGCACACTTTCGTACTCAACTCAGCGGGTTAAACCTTTATGAGTAATTTTAAATACATGATATTCAAAAAAACTTTTGTAATTTTATATATTTAGGGAATCACGGAAGTGTTTTTTTTTGGAAGAAAAGCGTTATTTTTTTTTTTATATCTTTATCTTAAAAAATTTACTGCAAAAAAAAAATAAAACGGAAAAAAAAAAAAATAAGAAATATACAAAAATACATTCGTCTGATAATAATAAAATGATAATAATTTTCAAATTTAATATATATTTCATGTACCTGTTATAGTTTTTTAGTTACATGCTGCCTTTCGGGTGATGACGGGACATTTATTAAGTGGCATTGACGCTCCGTGTTATTATTTCGTGTCTAGCGTTAGGAATTTAGGTTAAGTTTGATTAGGTCTAGTGTTAGGTTAGGGTATTTAGTCTTAGGTTAGGTATAAGGTATAGTCTTAGAATGGTAGAACCAAAAATTTTAATGTATTTACAATTTGGGTTATATAAAAAAAAAAAAAAAAAAAAAAAACAACAAAAAAAATAAAAAATATCATGAAAAAAAACAAAAAATTTATTAAAAACCACGTCATTTCAAACACCTAACTTTAATGCTGTATGCAATTCTGGTAAATTTTCTTCCTGAAATTGCCATTCTCAAGACGAACCATTATTTTTTACAAAATGCTAGAAGGTACGTTACAAAACTTCAATTTAGGAGTAACAAAAAATACATCCACCCCCCCCCCCCCACAACC
>JABUQX010028552.1:0-5000 GCA_015478945.1 Trachelipus rathkii | reverse complement strand
AATATTATAATATATATTATATATTATATAAAAGTAATATATATATATATATCATATATATTTAATATTTTACTACTATTTATAATATAATATAATAATATATATATATAATATATATATATATTGTATATATATATATATATATATATATAGTATATATATTAAAGATATAATATATATAATAATATATAATATATATATATATATAGATTATTATATTATTTATATATTAATATATATATATATATAATATTAATATAATATTATAAATATTTAATATATATAATATAATATAATATATATATAATTATATATTATATAATATATATATAATATATACTACGTTATACATAATAATAATAATATAGTTATTATATTATATATCTTATATATATGTATATATTATATAGAGATATATACCATACTTATTTTTTTTACAGTAAACCACCACTCACGGGCCGAGCCCTTTTCTAGGAGGGGGAGAGCGGAAAATAAAACAATGGAAAAAAACCCACCCAATCCCCAGCTAAGCGCAAATCTCTCAGGTGAGCGCAGACGTATGCTTTAAAAGAGAGGAAGGTTAAATATAGTTGGAAAAAAAATGGAAAAAGGCAAGGAGTTCCACAGAACAGAAGTAGTAGCTTGAAGAAATGAGCACCACAACGAAACAAGGTCTGTGTAGTTCTTCAAACTCCATTGCAAAAATTCATTGCGCGAGCAATGCATCTTTGTGTTACGATGGCGTCGCTGTGGTGATGGTATGGGAGAGGTCAACTTACACGAGCACCTTCCTTTGCAGTACCTATAAGCAAAAACAATTAGAGATAAGTGCTCTTGCATTGTCACATTCACAGAGATAGTCTATGGGTCAGGAGAGCTTTGGAAGTTACGGGACATGTGTTAGTCTCTTATTTTTAGAGCTCAACCTAACGCCAAAATTAGAAGGGTGGAGCCTCGGAGCCCCCACAAACATGTGAAACTCGATAACTTGCTCCAGTACAAGGATGAGAATATCGCACTTATATAACTGGACTCAACCCTAGCCCATAGAAAAAAAATTCCTGTATCCTGTACAGAACTCTTAGCTTCTTTGAGGCCGCCTTAGCAGCCGTTGTGATGTTAGGTTTTACAAGACAATTTGTTGTTTAAGCTCAGACCTAGAATGTTTATGTTGCTCACAATCCAGATGTTAGAGCCGTCGAAGGAGATGGGAAAGTTGGGCGGTGTTTTTGACAGGGAGATGTGTAGGAGTTGAGTTTTTAAAAAGAGTTGAATTTCTCAAAGTTGAGGCGACCCAACCGGGAATCCCATCCAGATCGGCAAGAATTGAATCTGAAAGATGTAATCGAGAAGCAATTCTAAATATACAAAAAGAGCAGATTTGAAATAAGTGAAAGGATGGAGGGTTGAGTCTTCGGCGTAAGAGTGAACAGAGTTAGAAATGCAGTTGAGAAGATCGTTGGTTAAGAGTAAGAATAAGGTTGGAGATATAATAGAACCTTGAGGAATACCTCAATTAGCAGGAAAATAAGAAGAGGTCGCTCCATCAACAAACGCTGATATGGATCGATCTGAGAGAAAACTAGATCAGAAATAACAAAGATAAATAGGAAACACAATGGAAGGGAGCTTAGAGAGTAGTGACGCGTACCTCTGTTTGAATGTCACCAGTTAACCCCGAACGTCGAATGCTGTACTGTTAATCTGAAAGAAGTGAATGAGGTTTCAGATAATCCAGGAGATGAGAGTTAAGGAGAGTTTCAAAGATTTTAGACAGAATACAATTGAGAGCCATAGGACGATAGTTATAAGGATTAGAGAGTATATCTTCGGTATCGGCTGAACATATGCTTGCTTCCATTACTGAGGGAAATTAATAGTATTAGGGCATAGAGGGTAGATTTGAACTAGGACAGAAATCAGCTAAGAAGCACACTCCCTCAAAACATGAATAGGGATACCGCCTGGGCAATTAGCCTTCCTGACGTAAATAGATCTCAAGATATCAAGTACCGATCTTGTGAAATCACTTTTAGAGATATGACACACCTGAGAGGAGAACGTGTAGGAGGAGGGATGCCAGAATCGTCTAGAGTAGAATTAGATGAAAAAAGGAGGCCAAAGATATTAGCGTTTTCAGAAGGAGCTGTAGCAACAGATCTATCATCGCGAATAAGAGGAGGAAAGGCAGATTTATAGATATTATTAGAGATCTTTTTTGGCAAAGGGCAGAAGTTTATATCAATAGGAGAACCAAGAATGTGCGCGCACTTTCGTTTAGTGAAAGTACAATTAGTCCGTTTAATAGGCATAGTTATGCCTGAAGAACACGAGAACAAATGCCATCGAACCACGGATTTTGAGGAGAAAAATACTTAGTTGAAGATGGAATGAATCTGTTCACCCCATCAGAGATCACGGCCCCTACCTTTTCAGCCGAGATCGAAGTGCCCTCTGGTGCAAAACAGGATTCACTCCAAGAGTAGTTAACAAAGAAGCAGCACAATGCCCTCTAATTAGCCCTATTAAAGTGCCGGAAACTACGTTTAGATCACGGTGGGTCCGTTGGAGAAAACGTACTATAACTAAGTGCTATAGGGATGTGGTCAGAGTTGCGATAGGAGAGAAAATTGTGTGTTTATATTGAGAAGGAGTAGTGGTGAAGTAAAAGTTAAGCGTTTTCAAGAATTAGTTGGGACGATCTAAGATATGTATAAGTTTCTTAATCAACTGCTCCATATCGTTCAGAGTATTGAACGATTTAGCCTCCTTTCTACCTGTACCAACATGAAAAAAGCCTTACGACTCAGTGTGGCATACGTTGAAATCCTCTAAATAAAGGTCTTCGGCATTTGGAAGAGAATAAGTAACAGTCTTGTGAGAAGTAGTAAGATATTCAAAAAAAGCATCAAAATATGTTCCTATAGGTCTATAGGGGAACAGTAGAAGAAACAACATGATAATGGTAGTAGTTGCAAGACAGTAGCAGAACCAGATGATAATGATGGTAATTTGAAGACAGTTCATTGGCCATGGAACACCAAAATTAGGAGATTCAAGATTTTCAAGATGTTTTACAAGAGTGTTTATGTATATAAACATAAACTCAACAATTTAGGAAATTGTGAAATATTTCGTAATTAGAGATCTTAAGGTTATTGGAGAAAGGATCCACAACTAGCTTGACCTCAGACAGAAGTAAAATGTTAGCAAGAGAATTAGAGAGGTGATGTTTCACGGAATCGATATTAGCACGTGGGCCACGTAGCAAAGTAAGTCAGCTTAATCTACTCTCATTTGATTTCGTATTTGTAACTTTTTCAAGGTCTTTTTTTTTTTTTTTTTAAGGATTTCATTATTTAAAGTTCATTTCAAACATTTTATACAAGTTTCATGAAAATCAGCTGTGATTGTTAAATTTGATAGGATATATATATATATAGGGCCTTGTTTGGAATTGGCCCCGCAGTCGATATTTTTTTGATATTTTTATCGATTATTTTTAAACGATTATTATATCGTTTTTTTTATTTTTTTATTTTTTTATTTTTTTGATATTTTTAGCAACTTTGTTTATGATTTATATTTTTATCAAGTTTCTTTACGATTTTGAGATCTCATTTATTATTTATATTGATTTTTAAAATAATTAATTTAATTTATTTTTATTTTTTTTCTTATATTCAAAAAAAAAGAGTCTAAATTAATTTTACAGTATTTTTTATTAAAAGAAAAATGATTAGCTGTTAAATGTAATATTTAAATTTTATTATTTTAAGATTATTATTAATTATTTTTGTGGATAAAATCTAACAATATCATTCAACATTGTTTCAAAAAGGTCTTTTTCTAAATAAATAAATTCGAAGATGTAGCCATCCTCTGGATCTACATCGCCATCTGTCTTTGTTTGAACTTAATGAAAGAGTCATAGGGTGGTTGTTCTTACATTTTCTTGAAGAATACAATATTCCTTTATCCTTTAAAAACATTCATTCCTTCTTTAAATTAAATCTTTCTTTCCTCATTCAACAATATTCATTGTAATGTAATTCATTTAAGTAATATGAAAAGTAAAAACGATATATATTTTAATAATAATTATATATTCTTACACTAAAAATTAAATTTCTTATAACAAATAAAACATGAAAATTTTGAAAAGTTACTTCACAATTGGTTATAATAATTTTAAATTAAAAAAAAAATAGATATTTTATATAAGGAATTTTTTAAAAAAATCGATATTTCTAAACATAAATCGATAGAATATCAAAAAAATATAAGCACTGCGGGGCCCAATTCCAAAGAAAGGCCCTATATAGTATATTATATATTATATATATATATATATATATATAATATATAGTACTATATATATATATATAACTATATATATATATAATATATATATATATATATATATATATATTATATATATATATATATTTTATATATATAATATATATTTATAATATATATTATATATATATATATAATATATATATATAATATAATAATATATATATATATATATATATATATGTTATATATATATATATATATATAATATATAATATATCTACTATATAAATATATATAATATTATATACTATATATATACTATATATGTATAGTATATTATATTATATATATAATATATACTATATAATTATATATTATCATATATATATATATATAATATATATATATATTATATATTATATATAATATAAAGATTATATTTGATTAGGAAATAATTATATATATATATACTATAATATATATATAATCATTACTTATTCATATATATATATATATTAATATATATATATATATAATATATATTATATAAACTATTATATAAATATAGTATATATATATATATAATTATATACTATATAGTAATATATATATTATATATATATATATTATATATAATATTATATAGTATAATACTAAGATTTATAGAATTGAAGGCACATCTGCTGCCGACGCAG
>JABUQX010028551.1:12500-25266 GCA_015478945.1 Trachelipus rathkii | reverse complement strand
AGAGATTTACTTTTTCGAAATAAAAATTAAAACAAAGGTACACAAAATATAGAAATATTTGCCTTTCTTTTCTCTAAAAGTACGGACAAAATATATTCTATCTACGTATGACTCTTGAAACAAATATACCCAATTTAATCTCTAAACTAAACCTGAACTAGTAATAAGTACCCCGTCAGGCGTGGTACATGTTAATCTTAAAAAAAAAAAGTTTATAGGCTAACTTTTAAGAAAAGCTATTTTCTCTTCTAAAATATGAAGCTGTTTTTCGGTCTCTTTGACAATATCTCTTAACTTCTTCAGCCTCTTTAATTCTCAAGTGCTAATGTTCCCTTATTTGTTGCCCTTCCCCGAGTTTCTGCTTCTTTGGCCCTAGTTTTCTTTTTTAAAGTATGTCTTATATCTCTGAAGAAGCATTGCGCAGTATGACCTCAATTCATTGTAATAACATAATACCCCCAGTATTTTTCATTCTTCAGCAATAACTTCTGTTTAGCACAGTGATCTTCAGTCGCAAATTTTCTTGAAGACAATGTTTGGTCTTGTCGAGAACCTCTCTCTACAGAAGCATTCCCATTAAATAAAGAAAGAATCAGTGTTACAAAAGTTTTTTTGTTTCTTTTTGAAACGTTTTTACTATTTTCTTTAAAAATTTCATGAAGAAGGTTGATAGAGTCCATCTTCTTCTCATTCAAATTTTTCAGAAGATTCAAGGACATAGAATTAGATATCAAAAGTTTCTAATCCTCTTTGATTATAGGAATTAGATATCAAAATTTCATAATCCTCTTTGATTATATCAGCCGTGGAGCGACACATCTATTCGCTTGATTCAAGTAATTTTTGCAACACACTATAATTATTCTTTCAGAGCTTACTAGCAAAAGCATACCTTCGGTGCAACAATTTAATGCCTGTTGTGATGGAATAACATTTAAGAGGACTGCTATTCTACTAACTTCTGATAATACTGTGCCAGACATAACATACATCTTCCCTAAATTTATAATTTCTGGAGTTTGCAGCCTTCGAGGTGCATTCCTAATTCCCCCTTTTGCTGTATGATACATCGGTCCATATTTTTCTCAGCATTTAGGGAATTTTTTTTTTTATCTTTAAAGTTATATTTTCATTAATCTTTGACGTCTGGAAAATAAATGTCCGTTCTAGATTCTTTTCATTAAGTTTTAATCTAAGCTGACTGAGATCATCATCACAAGAAGGTGGCGTCAAATCGGTTTTCAACGTTGAAATTCTAGAAATCCTTCCAACTGACAAGCTACTGCTTGGAAAAACCAACTTTGCATGTAATAAGGGATCCTTTAAATATGATTTCAATTTGTTCAAACACTTTGAATTTTCATTCCCCAAGCTCTTCACAAACTTTCGAGTCCTTGGAAGCAATCGAGATGGCTGTTGTTGTGGCATTTACATTTTCAACCCATCTTGTCAAACAAAATTTAGCAGGGAACTCTTCAGAGCCTGTTATTTTCATGAATGTTCCCCTTCTAGTTGGAAAATCTGTTAAATAAATAATAAGAAGCCCTTAAGTATTCTAATAAATCCCACTTTGTAGCTTTATGACCAGTTTTGAGAGCTCCATGGACAATATGCAAAGAGCAACTTCCAAATACAATCAATCTTGGAGCTTCGGAACAGGTATTTAATTCTGCTTTCAACAAAGACATCATTTTCCAGTTGACATTAGGTCCATCCATTGAAATACTTGTCACTTTAATGAGGTCAACAGCTGACCCAAGCCCCTGCTTGAGATTTTCCAAAAGATTCTCAGATCGAGTGTCGGTAAGGGGAACTGAGAAGTAAGATAACGAGTGGTTATGAGACCCGTAGTTAAGTCTTCAAACCTCACATGTATATCCATTTGAGTTCTTTGTGCAATTTTATTTAAAGCCTCATCATAGGAAATTGATATATAAGAAGTATTTCTCAATACACCTCGCATTTTTTTAGTAAAGTAAGGAGCTAAACTAAATACACATAAATAGGAAAGTTTATCTTTGCTCACACCAAAGGACTGAGCTATCTGCGAATCAGGAAACATCTTACTAAATTGCTTTTTGCAACAATCAGAAGCTCTATTGGAATATGAGCTTGATAACAAACCCACATTAATTCTCAGGCTTTCTGTACCATCCTTTGCCTTGTAAAAGAGACATCCAAGTAAGAGAAACCAATCTGGAGGCTGCCCTAGCACAAGAAACGCGATGCAGAATTATTAATTTGCAACTGTTAGCATTATAATTGAACAGTATCCAGTACTTGCTTAAATCTAAAATGTTCATCCTGTGCGGCAAGCTGATTTAATCATTTAGTGATGCTATGTTTCTTGCTACTTGCTGAATTTTAATGATCTGTGCCATATTGGAAAATGGCAAAATTTTTCTTGCAGTAATGCATTCAAAGCGTAATGCCCATTTCGCTTCTCTGAGCCATTTGACGCATTTCTGGCATGCAGAGTGGAAAGTCTCAGAACATTGTAAATTAAAATGGTCTTTATAATAGTTTTTGCATTAATATTTAAATTATTATTAATAAATAAAATTAATTCAATTCTGTAAATAAAAAGAGAATAGAACGCGATTTATCTATTTATGAATAAATTTTTTAATAAAATAATATCTATAAATTCAATAACACAAGAAGTATAAATTCTTAGGCTAAAAAAAAGTTTTTATTAAAAAATTTTTTAAATTAATTTTACTCCATATTGGAACTAACCAATTAAATTCAAGTACTTAGGATGAGGAGAATCATGCAATGATTTCTGTCTCTTTACTTTCCACTCCCTACTCAAAGACAAAACACCTTTTTACATCCCTTGAGCCAACTGAGCTTCCTTAAGATCTCCATTTTAAAGAGAATTTTCGAAGTCAATATGTGCTTCACTATACTTCTTTATGGGTTAAGCAAAAATGATGCCTGATATAAATTGGATATTTTATTTTCCCTGTGTTTTCCCTGTTTTCCCTGCACACTTTTCATTTTCCCTGTGTTTTCCTTGTTTTCCCTGTTTTCCCTGTTGGTATACACTATGGAAAAGGTCAACCCTGCCCCAATGCTTTAAGTCGAATGAATAACAATAAAATGATAATAATAATAATTATAAATAGACGGTATGGGGGGGGGGGGGTCTTTTTGACAGGCGTCATGTTCTTCTACCACTTTTCTGTTCCTGTGTGTGTGCTACGCACCTCACCCCCAATCTGGTGAAAGGAGGTAGATAATAATAATAATAATAATAATAATAATAATAATAATTTTGTTCAATAATAAAATATAATAAAATAAATAAATGGACGGTAATGGGGGGGTGCTTTCCTTTTGACAGGGTATGTTCTTTCTACTCCACTTTTCTGTTCCTGGTGTGGCGCTTACGAAACCTCAACCCCCAATCCCGGGAAAGGAGGTAGATAAGAAAATAATAATAAAAAAAATAATAATAATAATAATAATAATAATAATAATAATAATAATAATAATAATAATAATAATAATAATAATAATAATAATAATATAATATAATATAGTATATATATATATATAATATATATATATTATATATATATTATATATATATATATATAATATATTTATATATATAATATATAATAATATATATATATATATATATATATATATTATATAGCTTCCTTCTTTCCCAAAGACTGGGGGTAAGGTGCGTGACATGCATCAGAAAGAAAAGTAGTAGAAGAATATGACACACCAAAGTCCGCAAAAGAAAGCCCAACCTTAATGCCCCCCCTATACCTATTAGTGAGCACTCATCATTGTCAGAAATCCACCCTAGAGCTTCATTGGGACAGGCGACGGACCCTCACTAATGCGCAAATCGTGCAAGTGTAGGGTCACCCCGACCAGGTGGGCCCACCAATACCCCCCTCATACAAACCCCGCCATTCACTCATATTATTCACTTTTTTATTCTCGCCTCTGCAAACTCACATTTTCTCTCCTCCAGGCATTCCTTTACTGATCAATCCACTTTTTCTCTCCGGTCTCCCAGCCGGTCAATCCCCAACACACACTCACCACTATACATCCCTTAACCAACCGAGCATCATCCATCCTTTCCACTTGATCAAACCATCTCAAATACTTTCATTTATTCTCTATCATTTACCCCTTTCTTCACCCCAACATAACTCTCTAATATGTTCATTTATCATTTTCTCACACCTACACGCCCCTAAGATTGTCCATGTGAACCATTGAACTTTAGATCTATATCCCTTTTGATTCCAGACCATAGTCTCACTTACTATACATTAACACAGGTAACAACATACCCTCCATGTAAGACCCTAAGCAAACCAAGACTTAATTGCACCAGCCACACTCCTGCCATTCACAACTTTCCTACTACACCCTGCATCATTCGTTTCCCTTTTCATCCAACATTATATCCTAAATATTTTAACCAGGACACTTGTTCCAGCTGCTCACCATCTAACCAAACTCACACCGAGGAATGTGCTCAACCACAACATAACCTTAGTCTAATCTACGTTTTACTTTCATACCCCTCCTTTTCTACACCCTCTACCAATCTCTCTACCAATCCCTCAAAGACTCTCTTCAGATTCTCCCACACAAACCAAATCATGCTGCATGATAAGTAGTTGGCACCTCCCTCGCCTCCATCTTGATCCATTCTAACGACCATTTTCCTGCCACCGGCATTCTAATTCTTCCATAACCCCATCCATCATACAAATTGAATAACCAAATGGACAGACTAACACATCCCTGCCTCACTCCGCATTAATATTAAACCAATCCTTTTGACACCATTTATTCTTCTTACACACGCTTCACTATCCGCATGCATATTTTTTATTCCATTCAGAAGCCTCCACCAACAATATATATATAACACCTGCCATAGGGCTTCCCTATAATCCTATCATATGCTGTTGCAAATCCATAAACTAAATACAATTTTTTTTCTTACTTTTTCTCTCCCTCATTTTCTCAATCCATTTTGTTTCAATGTAGATTTGATCCACACATCCTCTAAACCACTCCTAAACGACCTTGGTTCTTCAACCAATCAGGTCCTTAACTACTCATGCACTTTTCGATCTAAACTACCAGCATATATCTTCCCTATAGACACTCAATAAACTAATTCCCTTATAATTCTTACAGTTCCCCTTATCTCCCTTACCCTTATGTAAGGGTACTATTACTGCTCTCCTCCAATCCTCAGAACTATACCCTCCATAAACGCTTTATTACACAACCTTCCAAATCATCAATCACCATCTCACCTCCGTTCTTGATCATTTCACCAGTAATTTTCATCAATACCTGCAGATATACCATTCTTCAACTTTCTCACATCATCCCATACTCCTCCTTGCTATGACCTCATCCCAAAATACTTATTCCTTCTTGCACATCAAACCCACCACACATTCACTATCACTCTTTCATCCTACCAGTTAAATATTATACAGATTTTCGAAGTGTTCTTTCCACACTCCTCTCACATCCATTTCATCAGTTATAAAAGCACCATCCCTAGGGTTGTGAAAAAAACGGTTTTTTTTATTTGTTTTTTTTGAAAAAAAAAACATTTTTTTTTAAAACATGTTTTTTTTTGTTTTTTTTAAAATTACCTCTTTTCATGTATATTAAAGATGTTTTAAATTATACAGTAGTAGCAATAACCCTTCTAGGCCTAAATATTGACTATTAATGCAGATTTTATATATTTTATATATATTATATATATATATATATATATATATATATATATATATATTTATATATATATATATATATATATATATATATTATATTATATTATATATATATATATATAGTTATATAGATATATAGAGGTATAACAGGTGGTTTTGGGTGTCAGGAGAAAAGAGAATGGTAGGAAAGGGTGATTGATTTCTGTGAGGGAGAGGTATGTGGCAAGTAATACTTTCTTTAAACAAAGAGTATCCATAAGTATCATAAGCATACGAGAGTTGGGTAGGTAGAGATGGTATCAAACGTGAAATAGTATGAGTGGATTTTGTGTTGGTTGAAGAAGGAGAGTTGAAGTATGTATTGATGTTAAATCAGTGAGGGTTTAGGAATGGGATTACTGGATCATTATGTTGTTCTATGTAAATATTAAGTTCGTGGCTTGGATGGAAGGGAAGTGGATACGAAAGGAAAAGTGGGTACAATTAAGGAAGAATTTAGTGAAGCAAGTGTAATAAGGAATAAGTCATGTAAGAATGCTCGCATAAATTCAGCTGTGCCATGTGAACACGTTGAAAACTGAAGTAAAATGGAAGCAAAATGAAGGAAGCAATTGGTTAGCATGCAAAAGAAGTATGTGGGGTGTGCTAAAGTAGGATAGTAAGAATGATAAGTGGAGGGAATGAAGAGGTGATGTAGGGGTTAAAAGTAAAAAACGAAGCGTGGTTTGAATGTACTAAAGCAAATGATGAAGTTTCAAAAGAAAGATGCTTGGAAATTATTAAAGAGGAAAAAAGGAATGCTAAAGAGATTGCATACGTAGAAAAAGAAAGGTAAATGTAGCAGTTTGGAAGGAGAATGAATGAGGACATACAAGGTGAGAAAAGGAAGATCTTCTGGAAGGAAGCGCCGAAAGGTTAAACTAAGAATGAGAATAAGGGGACCTGCTTAGAATAGTGAATAGGGATGGTGTTTTGTAACTGATGAATGGATGTGAGTGGAGTGTGGAAAAAACACTTGAATACTCTGTAATAATATTGGCAGTAATGATGAGGTGCTAATGACTGTGTGTGGGTTTGATGGTGATAGAAAAAATCGGTATTTTGGGGATGGTTATTAGCAAAGAGGAGGAAATGGTTAGAGTGAGAGAGAAGTTGACGAATGGTAAATCTGCAGGTATTGATGAAATTACTGGTGATGATCAAGAACGGAGGCATGAGATGGTGATTTGATTGGATTTGAAGTTTGTGTAATAAGCGTTTACTGGAAGGGTATTAGTTCAGAGGATTGGACGCGAGAGTACCTTTATATAAGGTAGGGAGATAAAGGGCACTGTAGAAATTATGGGTATTTAGTTCTATTGAGTGTTGTAGGGAAGCCGATATATGCTGGTGTTTTGTCGAAAGAGTGCGCCGAGTGACTGAAGGACTGAGTGTGAGAAACAAGGTGCGTTTAGGAGTAGTAGAGATTTGGACGCAAATCTTTAAATTAAGCAAATGAATACGAGAAAAACTTAGAGAGAGAGATATAATTGGTATTTAGGTTTTATGGATTGCAAACAGGGGTATGAATAGGTTAAATAAGGAAGGTATATGGCAGGTGGTTAGTGATATAACAAGTGTTGGTGATAGGATTCTGAATGGAATCAAAAAGTATGTATGGGGATAGTGAGGCGTGTGTAAGAAGAAAATGGTGTCAAATAGTGATTGGTTAGGTATATAGGCGAGTGAGGCAGGGTTTGTGTATGGTCTCCTTGTTCATGTCAATTTGTATATGGATCGGGTTATGAAAGAAATTGAAAGTGGGGTGGCAGGGATAGGTGTTAGAATGATGGAGAAGAGTGGAGGGTGCTACCTATTTATATGCGGATGATTTGGTTTTGGTGGCGAGTCTGAAGAGTTTTGAGAAGATGGTGAGAGAGATTCTGGCAGGGTGTGTATACAGGAGTGGTTTGCAAAGTAAACGTAGATAAGAGTTAGGTTGTGGTTGTGAGTGAGGACAGTACTCAGTGTGAAGCTATGTTGATGTTACAGCGTGAACAAGTTGTTCTGTGTTTAATATTTAGGGTATATGTTGCGATGAGAAGGGAACGGATGATTGCGGAGTTAGTAGGAAAGTTGTGAATGGCAGGAAGGTGGCTGGTGCAATTAAATCGTTGGGAATGTAAAGGGACTAAGTCTTTAGTGCGCTAGGGTCTTACAATGACGGTATGCTTGTACTTGTGCTTATCTGTAATAGTGTGAGACTATGGTTGGAATAAGAAGTATAGATCTAAGTTCAATGTGTTCAGATGGACATTTAGGGGCATGCTAGAGGTGTGAGAAGAATTTTTAAAATGAGGAATGAACATATTAGAGAGTTGTGTGGTGTGAAGAAAGGGGTAAAAGAGAGAATAAATGAAAAAGTACTCTGAGATGGTTTGGTCATGTTGGAAAGGATGAATGATAGTCGGTTTTTATGCAGATGTATATAGTGGCGAGTATGTTGAAAACCGACGGGCTGGGAGATCGAAGAAAAAGTGGAATTGAGTCAGTAAAGCGAATGTTTGAAAGGAGAGAAATGTGAGTTTGGCAGAGCCAAGAAGAAAGGTGCATAATACGAAGAGAATGGCGGGGTTTTTGTGGGGTTGGTTGCTGGCCCCACCTGGGGTCAAGGGATGAACCCTTAAACTGACGATTTACCATAGTGAGGGTCGTCGCAGTCGCGTGAAGCTATAGCGTGGATTTCTGACTGCGAGAATTCCTTACTAGATTCAATGGACACAGAGGGGGGGGGGGGGGTACAGGCTGGGCTTTTGCTTTCCGAGACTTCTGGTCCATATTCTTCGTCACTGCTTTTCTTTCTGAGTGCTTGTACGCACCTTACCACCAGTCTTGGGGAGACAAAAGGTAGATGAGAAATATATATATAGAGTAAGATATATATATATATATATATATATATATATTATATATATATATATATATAATATATTTATTATATATATATATTACTATAATAGTATATATATATATATATATAGTAGTATATATTATACGATAATAATAATAATAATAATAATGATTAATAATAATGAAGTAATAATGAATAATAATAATAATCAGATGCATGTGAAATGTAATACATTGATCATGCCTAGAGCACGAATAACTTTATTGCTACTAAGCTCTAAATTTGATATATGTATATCCCTCTTTTAACATTGATTTATGATTTAATGCTAAAACCCTAAAAGAGACCTTGATATATATGAAAAATAAGTAATTTAAAAAAAAAAAAAAAAAAAAAAAAAAAAAATTGCCTTTTTTTTTTTTTAAAAAAAAAAAGTTTTTTTTTTAAAAAAACAAAATTTTTTTTTTTTAAATCCCAACCCTTACCATTGCCTATTCTTTTTCTAAGTCAAGTCCTCTTTAACCTCAGTCTCTTATTTTCTTATACTTTCAAGTGCTTACTTCCAGAAGACCTGCTTATTCTCTTGTAAGTCCCCGTTCATCCTCCTTCCAAACTGTTCATTTACCTTTTCCTTTCTCCCTACGTATGGACCTTTTAGTATTCTTCATTTCTTATAATACTTCCAACATGCTTTTTTTGAAACTGTCATCATTGGCTTTTAAGTACATTCAACCACTCTTTCTTTTTTACTTTTTACCGCTTCACTAACTCATTCATTACACCACTCACGTTAGCTCTCTCACTTCTACTTTAGCACAATCCACATACTTCCTTCTGCACTACTAATCAATTGCTCTCTTCATTTGCTCCGCCAGACTTGTTTCTCAGATTATTCAACTTTTCAAATTAACCTGATTTACTTGCTGAGTGATGCATAGTTACTTATCCTTATTACCTTGTTCACATTAAACTTCTCACTGCTTAATCTAAACCACTTCCTCTGTATACCTTCCTCTCCCATCACAAGCCCCAAGCTAACTTAATTTTACTAGATACAACACTAATGAATCCTATAATCCCATTCCTAATCCTTTCACTTGATTAACATCCAAAACATCCTTCACTCTTCCTTCCTTCACACAACGACAAACTCAATCATACTTTCACTTCAATACCATCTCTACCTACACGAACTCTAGCATAAATTAAGATATATAATATATATATATAAAAAAAAAAAAAAAAACCAAAAAAACACAACTACTATTAACGTGCTTATGCCCCTAATGATGTGGTGGTAACACGCGGGGAATCAAGGAGATAGATTAAGGCCGGCTATCCCCATAACAGCGGACACCAACGGTTCGCTAGTCCAAGTTTTAATCTGCCCCCAGGTAGATAAACACCCAACTGCTTACGCGCGGAAGATTTGAAGCCAGCGTGCCTCCGTATGAGGGCCGGTGAAGCTTAATCCTCCTGCGCCTACGAGGCGTGTACATTATTATATATATATATATATCTATTATATAGTATATATATATATTATATATATATTATAATAATAATAATTATATATTATATATTATATATATATATATATATATTATATATATTAATTTTTTTTTTAGCACTTGACAAAACCGCCGCTTCACGGCAGACCCTATTCAAGGATGGGGGTGTTGAATCGTCTCGAATATTGATCTATCGCAAATTACGCAATGAGCTCAGACTGCAGGCTTTAAAGTGAGGGACATTAAATTGAGTAGGAAACACAGAAGATTGAAGAGAATTCCAACAGAACAGAGGTGGGCAGGAAGGAAGGAAGCTCCGCAGCGCGCAACAAGTCTGAGTACTAATTCACACAAAACTCATGTGCCGGCACAGGACCCCTTGTTCTCGTGGGCATTCCGTAAAGGTGTGGTAACGCGATGTGGATAGTTCCCTTTCGAGCACTTGGCGCTATACGGATACCTATAGAAAAGAGATTAAAGCACCAACTCGACTGCCCAAAGATAGAGGGTCAAGTGCACTAGAAAGTACAGGACAGTTTATAAGCTTTTGGCCTTTGACTCACCCTATCCAAAACCGGATGAAACCAGAGCCCCCCCCCCAGATATGAGCAGCAAGTACTCCATACAACGGGCGGATTAGGACCCTTTGTATGAGCTGGATGAACTGAGAAGAGGAAAAAAAGTCTGCAGTCTAAACAGAACTCAGTTTCTTTGAGGTGGCCCTAGCAACCGTTGTGAGTGTAGGTTTCCAATGACATTTTTTTTTGTTTATGTTAAGGCAAAGAATGTTTATGTTGTCCACAGGAGAGACGAGAGAACCGTGAAAGAGATAGGAAAGTTAGAAGGTGTTTTAGAGAGAAAGATTTGTAGAAGTAGTGGGTTTTTAAAGAATTAATTTTCACAAGGTTGAGACGAACCCCCACCTGGAAATTCTGTCCAGATCATGAGAATAGAATCGGAAAGGTAAGACGAGAGGCAAATTCTAGAAGTAAAAGAGGGAGCAGAATTGAAATTAGTTGAAGAGTGAAGGGTCGAGTCATCGCATATGAGTGGATAGAGTTAGATGTGCATGTGGAAAAAATCATTAATGAAAAGCAGGAATATAAGTATAAGAGACAAGACGGAACCCTGAGGAACACCACTATTGGCAGAAAAAGAAGAAGTCGCTATATCAACGACAGCCGATATTAAGCGACTTGAAAGAAAGCTAGACATAAGTAAGCAAAGAGAATGGGGAAACCCAAAGGAGGGGAGCTTCGAGAGCAGTGACGCGTGCCACACCCGTCAAATGCTTTGGATATGGTCAAGCGCCACCACGCAAGCTCCCGTAGTTCTAAGGGCGGAAAACCATAAATCTGTTAATAGGAAAGTATATCGCCAGTAGACCTCGAGCGCCGCAGCCTACTGGCGATCGGAAAGAAGGGAATTGAGATTCCAGATGGTCTAAGAAGTGAGAGTTTGAGAAGGGTTTCAAAGATTAGATAGATCTACAAGTAGAGCTATAGGGCGATAGATTGAAGGATCAGAGCGGATTTCTTTTTTCGGAATCAGGTTGGAACATTGCGTGCCTTCACACACTGTGGGTAGTGTTAGTATTGAGGCAGTAGAGAATATAGTTGAACGAGGGGCGGGGTCAGTACGGAAGCACACTCCCTCAATAAACTCGGGGAGGAATGCCTTTTCGGCCCGCCACTCCCCTTCCTTACTTTCATCAGATTTTCAGAACGCCCAATGCACCGTTCAAATGTAAATCAACAGGCAATAGGCATACTGGACATCTGAGAAGAAGAAGGAGGTGGAAGAGGAATTCCAGCAATCGTCCAGGTTAATTCAGAGGAAATAGGAGGACAAAAGAGATTGGGCCTTTTAGTTGGAGTATTAGCATACAGAACCATCGAGCGAATATGAGGGGAAAGGATATTTACAGTTAAAGTTGTTAGAGATGTTTTTGGCAAGAAGTCAGAAAGATTTTCAGATGGAAACCCAAGGAGGTAGCGCACTTTTCGTTAATGAAAGTCCGCCTTTGCTCGTCGAAGGAAGTATCCTCAACGATTTCTCTAGCTGATGAAAGATTAGCGAGAGTGATAGGAGAATGACGAATTTCCACAACCTGACATGCACTGTCTCTAGCCTGAAATGCCAGAGAACAAGCACGGATCGAACATGATTTTGAGGAGAAAAAAGATTTAGTCGAAGAAGGAATGAACCTGATCATCCCATCGACGATTACAGCTCCCACTTTAATCGGCCGAAGCGTCTTCAGTGTCAAAGCAGTCACTCCAATTGTTAGTTAGTGTAGAGCAACGCAATGGCCCCCAGGTAGCCGATTAAGTGCCAGAAAAAACGCCATGAGGGCAGGATGAAAGCTGTTTGGGAGAAAGTTTAAAATTAAGAGGATCATCAAGGTTTGTGGTTAGAATTTACGATAGAGAGGAAGGTGGTGGTATTTATAGAGAGAAGGAAATAGTGGTGAAACATAGGTCAAGAGTTTTCAAGATTGGTTGGGACGATCCGGAGTGTGTGTTGGTTCTTAATTATCTCCAGATCGTTGAGAATACTGAAAGATTCGGCTTCCTCCCACCTAAAATCAGTATGAGAGACCCCAACCATTAGTTTTG
>JABUQX010028551.1:7500-10000 GCA_015478945.1 Trachelipus rathkii | reverse complement strand
AATTTATATATATATTATATATATATATAGATATAATATATATATATATATATATATATATATATATATATTATATAATATATATATTATATTATATATATATATAGTATATATAGTATATATATATAATATATTATATAATATATATATATTTACTGGTGAAAATGATAAGAAACGAGGCGAGATGGGAATTGATTGGATTTGGAATTGTGTAATAAAGCGTTTATGGAGGGAAAAGTTCCAAGAGATTGGAGGAGAGAGTAATGTACGCTTATATAAGAGTACAGGGAGATAAGGGAACTGTAATTATAGGAGGAAATAAGTTATTGAGTGTTGTAGGGAAGATTCATGCTGGTATTTTGGTCGAAAGAGTGCGTCAAGTGAACTGAAGGACTGATTGGTGACGAACAAGGTGTGTTAGGAGTGGTAAGAGTGTGAATCAAACTTTACATTGAAAACCAAATGCATCTGAGAAAATGAGGGAGAAGAGATAAATTGTATTTAGGTTTTTGGATTTTGCAACAGGCCCGTATGATGGGTTAGAATAGGGAAGCTCTATGCGCAGGTGTTAGTATATAATGGTGTTGGTGTAAGGCTTCTGGAGTGGAATCAAAAGTATGTATGACTATAGTGAGGCATGTGTACGAATAACTGGTGTCAATGGTATTGGTTTAGGATTAATAGCGGAGTGAGAGAGATTGGGTTGTCTCCTGGTTATTCAATTGGTAATATCGTGATCAGGGATTTAGAAGAATTTGAGGTGGGATGGAGAATGGTGTTAGAGCATGATGGAGAATCGGAGATGGAGTGGAGGGTGCCTACCTATTATATGCGGATGAATTTGGTTTTGTGTGGCGATCTGAGAGAGTTTGAGAGGATTGGAGAGAGATTTGGCAGGGTGTGTAAAAGGAGGGTTGAAAGTAAACGTAAATAAGAGTAAGGTTATGGTTGTTGAGTGAGGACAGGTCCTTAGCTGTGAAAGTTAACTGTTAGATGGTGAGCACTGGAACAAGTGTCTGAGTTTAAATATTTAGGGTATATGTTGGATGAAGAAGGAACGGATGATGCCAGAGTGTAGTAGGAAAGTTTGTGAATGGCAGGAAGGTGGCTGTGCAATTAATATTCGTTGGGTGAATGTAAACGGACTAAACGTCCTTGAGTGTGCTAGGGGTCTTACATGAGGGTAATGTGTTCCCTTGTTATTGTATAGTAGTGAGACTATGTCTGGAAATAAGAAGTATAGATCTAAAAGTTCAATGTTCAGGGTGGATTTTCTGATTGCGACGAGTTCTCATCTAAATTAATGGTACAGAGGGGGGAGGTAAGGCTGGCTTTCCTTCCGACTTTTGTCATATTCTTTCTACAGCTTTTCTTTTCCGATGCATGCTACGCGCACCTTACTCCCAATCTAGGGAAATAAAAAGGAAGATGAAGAAAGAAAATATATATATATTTATTATATATTTATATATATTTAGATATATATATATATATATTATATATATATATAGTATAATATATATATATATATATATATATTATATAATTAGCTATATCTATATATATATATAAAATATAGATATATATATATATATATTATATATATATATATTAGTATAATATAATATATAATATATTATATATATATATATGAATATATATAATATATATATATATATATAATATATATATAATATATATATAGTTTATATATATAATATATATAATTATATATATATATATATATATATATATTATATATAATATATAATATACTTATATATATATATAATATATATAATATAATAGATATATAGATATACATATATATATATTTATATATATATAATGAGAATCTTTCTGATAAAAACAATTATCTTGGTCAATTGGGTCCATTCTCTTATTTATTTCAATTTCAATTTTGTTTTCCATTTTAAATATTTATTTTTACATTAATAATAAGGTAATATATTTAAATTTATTAGTAATATTTAAAAAACAAAAAGAAACTGACCTTCACTGTTTTTATTCAAACTAATTTAGACAAAATCTAATCAAAGTTTTGAAATTTTAATTTTTTTTTTAAAAATGGAGTGTGGCATTCAGTCCATGGCTGCAACCATCACCAAGAAGTGGTCCTCACTTGCCTCTGCATAAGTCACCCCCAACCCCCCCCCCCCCAGACACTAAACATCCAAAGTTCCCCCCCCCCCCTTGTCATTTTGCAAATAATTCCCCCAATCTGTTCATCTCTTAATGAACATAATATATTGACTCCCCTCAGATGTCATATCCTTCCAAGCCTCAATTCAATAGATTTGTAACCATATGAATAAAATTTGGAATTAGTTAAATCATTTTTTAGGGCCTATATACCATATATAACGTATATAGCTATATGTTAAGTGCATACAATGTCTTATGATGAAATTCAAACAAGGTTAATCTTTCCATTTGGTGATTAACTGAAATTTATTCACAATTAATTCTAGAAACTGGA
>JABUQX010028551.1:0-2500 GCA_015478945.1 Trachelipus rathkii | reverse complement strand
TTTGGTTATTATTTTGCAAGTGTCCAAAACTACGATGATAGATCTGTCGAGCACTTTGAAAAGAAGTCTTTTTGTCAACTTTAATATGAACTATTTCCACCTCTCTACGATAATGGAAACAAGATCTATGATATGAAGCATGTTCATCACCACAATTTACACACCTAGGAGTTTCATTTGGACATACATTTGTAGGATGACTATCAGTACAAAAACCACATTTCAACTCATTTTTACAAAACTTACTACTATGTCCAAATTTTTGACAATTGAAAAATCTGAGAGGATTAGGGTAATATGGTCTAAGATCATATGCCAAAAAACCACAAAACAACTTACTAGGCAAATTATTACCATTAAAAGTAAACACAATTAGAGGAGTCAAAAGTTTTTCTTTACCTTTATATAAACGACGCACAAAAGTTACATTTTGGTCCTTGAGATTACTTAGAAGGTCCTGGTCTGTCTCGGACATTAGTTCAGGAGCATAAATTAACCCCTGTACAGTGTTTAAGTTCTTTGCGATTGTCACAGATATAGGAAAGGTATCATTTAAAATCTTTGTAGTCTTTAATAAATTACAAGTTTGAGTATCACTTTTAGTTTCAATCAATAGGCTTCCAGAATTCAAATATCAGGCATCCTGTACTGCCTCTCCTCTAGCAGCAATATAAACAGCCTTCTGTAAACCAAAAGGGCTAATTGATTTAAGGGTTCTATTTGGGTCAGCCGAAGACAAATAAAGGAATCTAACATTTCTGTAATCAGAGCCAGACTGATTGAGAGACACATTCGTTCTAAGGGCAGGAGTATCTTTATGGATTTGAGTACCTCCATCCGAAGAAAGCACACATGGTTCCTCATGCGAGGCCCTAATAGTATTTTTAGAACCAAATCCCTCAAAATTATTCATTGGAGCTGCACCAGATCGAGACGTAGAAGATCGAACGGTAAATTCTTGTGTTTCAGGAAATAAATTAACATCGGCTCGGCGCACCTCCCGATCTACATCACAGATTGATGAATCAGTATCGGTACAGGAAGATCCAGAAGATTCAAGAAACTCCAAACCATGACCTGCTTTCACCACTGTATCTATGTTAGCCACCAAATTAACACTACCCTTATCCTCCACCAATCTACCACGTTTCTTTTGTTTCTTTTTGCGCTTTCTCCCATGGCTCCCCATGGGAAAATTCGTAATTTCAAAATTAGGTCTACAAATGCACTAAACACCTCAGAAGGAAACTCCAAATTAAACTTAATAACAGCAAGTCAAAAATACGTCCGACACCACCAAAGGCTATCCGGCCTCAAATGAAACTTCAATAAACTATAAGGTGAGTAATAAATAAATTCAAATAGCATAGGCTAATAGGAATAATTAAAATAGACGTCCTCTAAACTTTACTTTGAAAGTTATAAGAAATTATTCTTGGTCAGAATATTTCTAATGTGCAATTAGAACAGTTAGTGAACTGCTCATTCCTAAAATGAGGATTTCTATCTTAATATTTAAAAAATGTTAAAGAAACGAATAATTACTCACCTAAGGTTTATAATATAAATTTAAACAGACAAATTTTTCAAAGTAAAGTTTACTTGGAAGTAAGCCTTGAATTGAAGGCTATTTTGAGTAGATATAAAACGTAAAAAGATTCTTAGCTTATGGTCTAAACAATCTTCCGGACAAAGAGCTTGTCCCAAACTAAAATCAGGTTTAGTGAGATAGAGTTAGAAGAGTATAAGGTTAAAATAGAACAAAAGAGTATACCTAACCTAATTTACATTGGGCACTGTTTCCTCTTTTTATAAAAAAGAAGATGTTCGGGGACCTAGACTAAAAATTATTATTTAAATTTAAAGGTAAAACAATACTTTAATGTTTTTAGAGTCTTCATCAGTTTGTAAAAATAAGAACAACGTGGATCTTTTGCAAAGGAATGCTGAAACTGTCTAGCCAGCAAACCAATTGTTCACTAATATTTACAGCAGAATATGCTCCTGGAAAATGTTTCACCCTTAATACAGCTTAATACAGCACTTTGACACTCAAAATCTTTACTTAACCATTGTGCTGTTAGGCTTATGAATGGAGTGTTAGCTGTAGTGTATTTATTGTTAGAGATATTTAGTTTATTGACAGCAGATTATTTTTCAATTCACTTAATATATAACCATATATATTAGGAACAACAATATCAGAAAAAATATAACCATATATATTAGGAACATCATCATCAGAAATATGCTTTCTGCTTGGGATAGAGTAATTTGGACAAGCCTTTTAAAACCATAAGTTTCAACAGCTGAATATGGCTATATGTCTGTAGCAAGCATCTCTCCTATTAATTTGTGAAATTCTTTAGATCTGTGGTTGTTAATATCTGATAATTTCTTTTTCTCTATAGTTTCGAATATAGATGGCTGATGCCGTTTTAAGTTTTTAATTTTGTGGCTTGAACCAGCTTCGTTGGTGCAGTCTAATTTTCTTTTCTCT
>JABUQX010028550.1:22500-24602 GCA_015478945.1 Trachelipus rathkii | reverse complement strand
ATGCAAGTTCTTGATATCTTTATTAACAACACCATGGCAGTTTCTTTAAATAAAGAAAGCATCCCCATGAAGTAGAGGCAAATTTCGGTTTACAAATATAAAATTGCCAACCAACATCGACTAATGTTAAGAGGTCAAACTTTCCACAACTAAAAGTTGCGAGCCTTCAAACGCGATGGGCATTTCTTTCGACATAATCGCCCCAACTTCATCAACAGAGAACTTAAGCTGCTAGATCACTATTGACCTCTAATAGGCACCTAATCCTTCAAAACATCTCCATTCTTCAAAATACTTACTAAAGTGAAGAACTTAACAAAGTGGGAATATGTTTTATATAAAAGACACTTAAACCTATCCGTAATATCCAAAAGACTTCTTGCACTCCCTGATTGCCTGTCTACTAATTCTGTAATTCGTGCAAAAATGAAACACAACTTCTGCGAGTAACTTTTATTGCAAACAATTTGAAATATCGTAAGTAAACGTGCTAAATTCTACAATCACAGAAATAACCTCTGGGTCGGGGTTAATATAATTTAAGGAATTTCCTTACGTTTGTTAAGCATTTTTTAAACGATTTTGCGCTGTTTAACAAAAAAAACGAACGCAAAACCCGAGCATTTCTTACTTTCGTAAGCACAATAAAAACAGTAAAACCAGCTTAGTTCATAGATGAAAACTATTCTAGACAAATTTGCTATTATACTAATAATAATATATATATATATATTATAGTAATCATATATATAATGATAATATAATTATATATATAATATATATAATATATATATATAGTAGTATACTAATATTATATATATATATATATATACTATATATATATAGATATATATAATAATATATATATAAATGCAAAATAAAAAAAGAAGTTTGAAACTTTAATTTCTAGAAAGGTGAAGCTACCTCAATCGAATTTCTCTATCATGAGAAATATTTACCAATTTTCTTCGTTGATAGCAATGCGCTAAAAGCTCCTATCAAATCTCAGCTTTCAGAAATGTGTGTTAAGCTCAAAACCTTTCAAACTACCAAACACCAAAACACTATTCAGCAAGCGGAGACATCGACGATATATATATATAACTATATATATATAGTATGATATAATATATATATATATAATATATATTATATATATATATATAATATTAATAAATATATATTATATATATATCGAATAATCAATTTAAAAGACGCAAAATGTGTGGTATCGGTTAAAGGTATCGGCAAATTTTCCGAACCGGATACCGATAAACCGAATACCGATACTACATTACTCACAGAAATTCCGATTACCAGATTTTAACCCGATACCGATTACCCAAAATAAATCGGACCATACCAACCGATACGATACGATCCATGGTTCGGTGCATCACTAATATATATATTAGATTATATAAAGCATATATATTATTATTGAACGGGTCTTAAGACATTTTCTATAATATTAAATTTTCAAACCCAATTGAAAGAATTGGAACGGCTCAAATGGTCATAAAAATATTCTCTCTCTCTCTCTCTCTCTCTCTCTCTCTTCTCTTCTCTCTTCTTCTCCTCTCTCCCTCTCTCTCTCTCTCTTCTCTTTCTCTCTCTCTCTTCTCTCTTTTCCTTTTCTTTGTCACCTTTGGTGGGAAAAAGGCGAAGAAAACCAAAAAAAAATTCAACGCTGATGAAAGCTGAATTTAAAACCTTAAATAAATTTTTTTTTCTCTTTATTTCGTTGTAAATTCTCTTTTATAGCAAAAAAAAATGTCCAACTTATGTCCGTTCGACCCTTCCATTCTTTCTTCACAGTTGTTAAAAATAATTGAGATGTCAAATTTGAACTGGTGTGCGTGTTTTTTTTTCTTCTTTTTTTAAATATATTTTTTAATAAATAACTGACTGATTTTTTCTGAACCATAAAGGCGGTTTCTTTCAACTGTTTTTTTACCTCCATTCATATTCATATGGACCGATACAATGTAAATTTTGGTGAACATTATATTATCAATCTCTAGTTCATTTCTAATTCCGGAATAGAGATAGAAAATAGAATCTGTTGGCAACCAAAAAAGGATGTAAGTGTAATAACAGAG
>JABUQX010028550.1:12500-15000 GCA_015478945.1 Trachelipus rathkii | reverse complement strand
ATTATTATTATATTATTATTATTATTATTATTATTATTATTAATATTACTATTATATTATTATTATGATTATTATATTATTATTATTATTATTATTATTATTATTATTATATTTTAAACAATATAATATAATGAAAATTAAACAATAATAACCATAATTATAGTAAAAATAAAAATAATACTAATGATAATAATAATATTGATAATAAAATAATAAAAAAAAATAATAAAAATTAAATAATAATAATAATATAAATTAATAATAATAATAAATAATTTAATAATAATAATAATAATAATTAATAATAATAATAATAATAATAATAATAATAATAATAATAAATAATAATAATAATAATAATAATATAATAATAATAATTAACAATAACAATTTTATAATAAAAATAAAAAATAATAAAACAAAGAATTTTCAAATTAAATATTTATAAAAAAAAATAAATAAATAATAATAGTTATAATAATAATAATTATAATAATAATAATATTAATAATAATACTAAATATTTAATAATAATAATAATTAATAATAATAATAATAATAATAATAATAATAATAATAATAATAATAATAATAATAATAATAATAATAATAATAATAATAATAATATAATAATATTAATAATAAAATATAATTAAATTTTATTATTATTATTATTATTATTATTAATTATTATTATTATTATTATTATTATTATTATTTGTATTATTATTATTATTATTATTTAGAAATTCTACATCAGCTTTTGTTTTAATATAAGTTTTACTTTTTGCTTCCAATTCCCTAAATATTTTCTTTTGATATTCATTTAATTTCCTTAATATTAATCTAGAGAATAATTTACAAAGAAAGTAGGAGGCATATTTATATTTATTAGATCCTGACCGGTTTCGTCCGTAAACCTCGGACATCTTCAGAGTTTCGATTCTAACAATTGAATGAATCATTTTAACACTAGATTTAAAAAATTTAAAATTACATATTAGATTTAGATTTTAGATTTTAGTATTTTATTATATTTAACTTAAGGGACAATACGTTGAACTTTATGTTAATGTCTGGTTTTAGATGTTTTATGTAATAAGTCTCAGCTATTTTCAGTTTTTGGGCTTCACATGAGGAGTTTAAAATTTTAAATGATTTTGAAATATCAGGTACAGTTGTCTTGTTATGTTCAGTGAATAAATGTTCGTATATTTTACTGGGTTTAAAGCGGTGCTGGTATGCCCTATCTGTTAATCTATTAGTCGTGTAACCAATATACGTCGACGTACAGTCAGAATCGGGACATGCGAATTGGTACACGACATGGTGATTAACTGAAAGGGTATCCTTAGCTTGAGAAGCAGGAAGAGTTGTTCTTGTTTTTGTGGTTATGAGTTTAACTGTATGTTGAATTACTTGTTATATTATCGTGGGCGATTAATAATTGCCGCGTAGGCATTTTTCGTCTTTATCGAAGTCTTTTTCTGCATTTTGAAGTTTTAAAATGAAAATTTAATGCTTTCAGAGATATTGTTCGTATTGTCCTGTTTTTTATAGTATTGTTATTATATTATTATTACTATTATTTATTATTATTTATTATTATTATTATTATTATTAATTATTATTATGATTATTTATTATTATTATTATTCATTTATTATTATTATTATTAATTTATTATTATTATTATTATAGAAACAATAAATAATAATAATTAATAATAATAATAATAATAATAATAATAATAATAATAATAATAATAATAATAATAAATAATAATAATAATAATAATAATAATAATAATAATAATAATAATAATAATAATAATAATAATAGATAATAAATAAACAATAATTTTTTTTATTATTATTATTATTATTATTTATTATTATATTATTATTTATTATTATTATTATTATATTATTATATATTATTATCTATAAAACAATAAATCGGCATTGAAAAACTTAATAATTTTTGCAAGATTTTTCGAAGCTCCTAAAAGCCTTCCCAACATTTTCTTGATACTGACCATTTAGTTTCCCTTGATTTCGAAACTCTTTTTACAAATGCTAAAGTATATGAAACTATCGATATCATTCTGAAAAATTTATATCATGATGAAAATATTCATACCCCAACCCTAGCTAAAGAAATTTGGAAAAGCCTGCTATAACTTGTACCACAAATATGCCTTTTGAAATATAAAATAAACTTTGGATTAAAAAAAATGGAGTCTCAATGGGATCGCCCCTATGACCAAAATTCGGCGACTTCTATATGTCGGAAATGGAGAACAAATTTCTAAAAGAAAATAATATCTTTAACCCCTTCTTTTACTTGAGATACGTTGATTACAACATATGTCATTTTTAAAGATCATAACAGCGATCAAAATTATATCTACCAACTTCAGACTAAAAGAAAATTAAAATTAGTTTACAAATGAGGAATGACAAATAATGAATTTAATTTTTTAGATGTAAAAATGAAA
>JABUQX010028549.1:0-17500 GCA_015478945.1 Trachelipus rathkii | reverse complement strand
ACAGGAGTGACAGGTCAGCGAAATTGGTCTTTGGTTGTCTGCTAACTTCGGATCTTTTCCAGGTTTGGGAATAAGAATTACAAAAGCTGTAGTCCAAATAGATGGAAAAGAAGATTCGATCCAGATTGTTATATAAATCCAGCAAAAATGCTGACGCCGAAGGATGGATATGACGGAGCATGATGTACGAAATCATGTCTGAACCAAGGGCACTGTCTTTGCTATTTGCCAATGCAGTTTGATACTCTGCAAGTGTAAAAAGACGGTTGTAGGCATGATCTTCCCCTTTCGCTGTTGAAAAGTCTGGTAGTGCTGTGTCAGTTCTCAGTTTTTGAAAGGCTTCAGTGTAGCGGAATGAACTCGAATGGCTAGCAAAGCTATAACCTAACGCATCCGCTACAACCGCAGGAGCGGAGATCGTATCAGTTATATCAGGCCCATAACGGAGGACTGTGGGTGAGGAGTTGTTGGAGCGACGAGATATTGCAACTTTCCACACTAAAGGAAGGGAGTTGTGGAATTAACAGTCGATATGTAAGAAAATATTGTTTACGCGTTTGACGATTAATTCGCTGAGATCTCGCCGCAGCTGCTTTAAAAATAATCTGTTTGGTGGTACGGGTCTTTGTATTGCCTGTAGAGTTTCTTCTCTCGGTTGGCTTGTGCGCATTCTTGGGACCACCAAGGGGTTGCCGACCGCCTGCCTGAGGAAGACTGCGGAATGCAAGCTTCCGCTGCCGAGATGACTACTTTCTGGAAGAAGCAAAAGGCATCATCAACAGTCGGAAATCGGTTATTGAAAGGAGAAAGAGGATAGCTGTGGCCTGATAAAAAGGAGCCCACTCCGCTCGATCATAACGCCAGCTGGAGTTGGGTTTTTGCATTGGGCTTGAAACAAGCTCATTTAATGCTATTTGGTAATGATCGCTGCCGAATAAATAATCAAAGCGGGACCAGGTAAACGATCTATGAGGAAATGGGAGCCAAAGGAAATATCAATGCAAGAAGAAGTGTGTGTGTATCTAAACGTTCAAAGTTCATATGTAGGGATTCCTGTGTTAAGGCATCCCAGGAAAAGGGGGTTAGGAGACTTATTGAGACTTGGACTTAGATGAAGTGACAGAGTCACCCCATAAGGGGTGGCGGAGGTTGAAGTCACCTAGTATAACAACCGGAGTAGGGAGCTGTTTAAAAAGATCAGCTAAGTCGACCTTAGTAAATTCACTACTCGGAGCTAAGTAGATTGAACATATAGTAATGTCGATGGACAAGTGAATTCGTGCCGCTACTGCATGAAGTTTGGTTTGGAGAGGGACTGGGATAGGGGATAGATTTGTGAATGAGTATTCCTGCCCCTTCCTATCACTATCACCTCTTTCTATAGAAGTTAATGGCGATTTATATTCAGATGGTTGAAAGAAGTCACGATGACATAGTTCGAAGTTTCTGCAAACATATACACTTTGGTGTACATATGTTTATTAGTTGAACAAGTTCTTCGAAATTAGAGTAATAACCACGACAATTCCATTGAAGGAAAGTAGTCATGGTGAGTTATGAATATTATGATGGTGGTCTATTAGAGACAATTGTCTCTATGTGACTGGGGGTAATGTTAGAGGTGGGTTCAGATTGAGAGGGAAGGTTGAGACGTGGGTCTCGGCGAGGAGGGGGAACAAAACCTGGGGGAAAGGGTAGTCATACACCAGAGATTTTTTAGGTTGTATGACATCTTTTAGGGAGGAGTTTTCAGATGTATTTGGTGAAAGAGCTTCACCATGAATGCGAGATAAGTTGAATTCAACCGAATCCAACTTGTTATGTGGGTTTGGTTGGTTAATAGAAGAGCATTCGTAATGCTCATATTTATTAGTGAGAGCAGTATCAGAATCCGCTTGGCAAGCAGATTCAGAAATGTGGGAGGGACATAGAGTTGTTTCCATGGAAATGGGGAAGGAAGGTGTAACTGGAAGGGTATTGTTTTTGAGAATGTATTGGTTACGACATCGATTTCCAATATGGGATTCGATGAATTAGCAAGGTCTGATTCTGGAGAATTTTCCAGTACTTCATCATGCGGGTGATTTTGGGAAATTGGGCAGTTTGATTGGAGAATGGGGACCTCTGGGTCTATTTTCATGCCTCCAACAGACCCAGAACGCTTAGAGCGTTTGCGACGTTTACGTTGAACAGTTTTCCATTCACCTTTCTCGGAAGTGCAGGAAGCATTAGAAAGAGAATGGGTCATCGCATCAAGCTCCATTTGGGAGCTGTTATCCAATTCATCTTTTAGGGTATAATCCCTTAGAGAGAGCTGATAAAGGAAACTCGGGAGAAGAGTTATAGGAAGAATCAGAAGAACTAAAACTGTCTTGTAGACTATTAGATGGTTGGTTGGTGAGTTGTTCATTAGCTGGGATTGTTTGGGTAAGTCTTTTAAAGCCTTTGCATTTGTCTCAGAAGTGGACTTATGGCGAGGTCTCTTCTGAGTTGCATTTTTTACATCTAGGGTTACTGTGTTTTTGTTTAAAAATTCGGTTGCTCTATATTTTAACGAATAATCTTTAACTTGGCGACTATTCTTTTCTGTGTGTTTTGAAACATCTTTACCAGGGGTTTTAGTAATAGTGGGAGGCGAATTAAGGGACAAAGAGATCGTCCTCTTGCATAAGTTTGGTGAACCAATTTGGTGAGTATGGGACAGTGTGTCTTGGCAGGGAGTGTTTTCCAAATTTTGTATTGGATGAGCTAGCTTAGTTTCATTGGTAGCTTGTTGAGAGTTAATACTCAGGATAGGCTTGTTGATGGCTTTTTGGACGGGTTGAATCAAGGGCTGCTTTTGTACTCTTTGAGAAGTTGATAGTGTGGGCAGTACAGGTAGACAGGTTGCAGTACATGCCTGAGTTTCAATGGAATTTAAGAGAGGAGTTCTATTAGGATAGGGTTGTGTTGGCGGATTAACACGCGGAGGCGTGGGGGCAGCTGTAATTGTGGCGTAAGATTGATTTTGATTTGTCTGATATTTTTCATTGAGCTGGCGTATAGCATCTCTCCTGCTCAATTTATGTATGGTACATAGCTCTAAAACCTCCTGTTCAAACAGGTAAGACGGGCATTTGAAAGAGGAAGCACTGTGGGGTCCTTTACAGTTTCTGCAGTTAGGGGTATTTTCACATGGTGTGAAATAATTCTCCGCAGATTGGGCATATGTCTTCCTGTCCCCTACAGTATTTTCGGGGATGACCAAACCGTTGACATTTGAAGCAACGTCTGGGTCGAGGGATAAACGTGCGAACACTAACTTGTGAACCCTATTTTGACCTTTGTAGGTGGATAAGGGGTATTAAAGGTAGTAAACGGGGATTTGGTTTGTCAGGAGTTTCCCGGACGAGGGGAAATCTATAAACGTTTGTAACGGAAAATCTTGTTGGAGTTCTTCCAAAATGACAGCTGTATCTTCGTCTTTCTGTTCATAACAATAAATAGTGCCTTTAGATGTGTTTCTTATTTCATCAAGAGTAGAAATAAGAGGAATATTTGCGAGAGACGTTAAGGATGACAGAATAGAACTTTGATTTCGGTTAGCAGCTTTTACGAGAATGGACCCATTCCTCATCAATGTGACTGGAGGGTCTTCAACTCCTAGGACTTTTTCAAGTGCTCTACTGAGAAGAATGGTTCTGTGCTCAGTAAGAGCTTTGGAGGTAGTGGATCGCAATGTGTAATACATCTGAAATGATATGTCTGCTGACATTCCTGGAGGGGGTGCAGCATATGGAGTAAACGAATGAGAACGACTATTACGGGGGGCACCTTTGTGGGATTGCCCGGACCGTTGGGGCACCTGAGTTGTTCGGGGGTTGCTGGTCGACGAATCGATGAAATTTTGCGAAAGACCCTCAGGTGTAGAAGAAGAAAGCAAATCATAGGTACCAGGTCTAGAAGTAGTAGGGACCGTGGTAGGGTCAGGCTGGGTACCTGATAGATGGTAATTGTTGTTGTTGTTGTTGTTCAGCTCACCTTGGTTTAAACACGTTATTTCGTTCAAGGGCTTTTCCATAAAAAATTTACCACAAACTTCGTCTCCATGGATGAACAGCATAACAATAATGCAAATGAGATATAAACGTAAATAACAGGATGGGCTGGAAAGGCGTATATTTCATAAGGAAGGGTAATCCTTCTCTCCACAGCAGGTCACAGTCCAGAGACCCACACAACCACCCGGACCCCACCCCGTAGGGTGGGCTGTGGATGTGGCCTCGGAAGATCCTCCCAGAACTCTACGTCGGTGACCCACCCGTTTACCACACGGCACCTATAGTCTTCACGCAAAGTATGAGATTATACACACAAAGTGCAGAACAGCCTCCCCAGTGGTTAGCCAGGGCTCAGGTTCCCTACAATTGGCGGCCCGGTCAGAGGTGAGCGTAAATGACCGGTTTTTAAACTGTACCCTCATCCACGGGGAGGAAGTGTGGGGTGAACTGAAAACCCATGCAGGAAGAGGCACCGGATGGCCCATGGGGCTGTGATGGGAAAAGGGAAGGGCAACATTATACAATTAATTGAAGGGACTTATGGGTGGGAATTCAAAAAGTCCAGTTTTTCGCTCTAGGACACTGAAGGGCAGTATATCCCGCCCAACAGTATCCCAGAGAGCCCACCCACCAACTGCAAGGTAACCAGACAGCGGGTGGGGATATATATATATATATATATATATATATATATATATATATATATATATATATATATAGATATATAGTATAGTTTTATATATAGATATATATATATATAGTTATATAAAAATATATAAATATATATATAGAAATATATATATATATATATATATATATATATATATATATATATATATATATATATATATATATATATATATATATATATATATATATATATATATATATATATATATATATATATATATATATGTAGCCGTACCCAGAAAATTATTTCTGGAGGGAGTTTGAGATTAGGGATTTTATATATATATATATATATATATATATATATATATATATATATCTGTAACCCAATTGGGGGGCTATAGCTTTCTGGAAGATACTAAATGGTGGTCCTGGGAAACTGCGACAGGCCCAGCTAGCCGGCAGTGGATAAAAATAGCTCAAGATGCGCAAGTGAGGCCTCGGAACCCTGACGGATTTTTTCGGTTTTTGACTAGGCGTGAAAATGGACAACGATTTCGACAACGCAATTTGAACTTACGCATGGGAACTATTAATATAAGTAAGATGGAGGGTAAGGAAGAGGAGGTGGTGGAGCTAATGGAGGAGCGCAGATTGGACGTGTTGGGAATTTGTGAAACGCATATAACTGGACAGGGCACCCGTAATCTGCATAAAAACTATCAGATGTATTATAAGGGTAGAGATGAGGGAAGAAAATATGGAGTGGCGGTAATTCTGACACCGGGCTTGGCTGGTAGAGTGGAGGATGTGATATACAGAAGTGAGAGGGTCGTGGCGGTGGTGCTGAGGTTGGAAGGTAGGAGTGTGGGAGTAATACAAGTCTACGCCCCGCACCAGGGTAGACCACAAGAAGAAAAAATAGCTTTTTACGAACAACTACAGAATACCTATGATGGAATAAATGCGGAGGAAAAAATTCTTATGGGTGACTTTAATGCTCATGTAGGAGTGGAGAGATATGAGTTAGAGACGGTGATTGGAGCTTTTGGAATTGGAGAGAGGAATGCTGAGGGAGAACGACTCTTGAATTTCGCGATGGAAAATGGTCTGTCAATCATGAACACTTTTTATGCGCACAGGAATTCACACAAATGGACGTGGTACCGATGGAACAGTGTGTTAGAGGAATATACAGATAAGTCGATGATTGACTTAATTCTCGTGAACAACAGGAAAGTTATGACGGATGTAAAGAGTGTCCCCTCTGTATCCTTGGACTCGGATCACAGGTTGATGATAGAAAAACTGTGTATGAGGAGACCGATGTATAGAAAGGCCCTTTTGAGGGAGAGGTTTGCGGTGGAAAAATTAAAGGAGGAAGGAGTGATTGAAGCACTCCAGAATAAAATAAGAACTTGTAAACCGAGAGAGGACGTGGATTTCGAGGGTGTGGAGGAGGAGTGGGAAATTTTAGGAATAAGATGGATAACTGCGCGAGAGAAGTATTGGACATCAAGAAGATGGGCGCAGGGAGGAAGTGCACTGTTTGGTGGACGGAGGAGGTGGGAGGAGTCATAAAGGAAAAAATAAAGCGTTTTGAAGTTGGATGAAGGAGAGAAGTCCAGAATTTAGAGTGGAATATGTAACTCTTAGTAATAGAGCCGAAGTATTGAAGAAGGAGGAAGGGAGGAGTCATGAATGCGAATAGATGAGCAATTGAAACAAGATATGACCGGAACTAAAAAACTAATATATAATATGGCAAAAAGATATAAGAAACGACTCGTCAGCAGGACACTTAGTTAAAGACAAGGAAGGCAGATTGAAAATAGAACCAGAGGAGGTTAATGATAGATGGAGCGAGTATTTTTTCGAATTATACAATCCAAATATAGAGGTCGAACGGCGGGGAAGAGCAGAGGATCAACACCAGGTTGATATCGCTGTTGAACAACAATAGGGAAAGGAAAATACACATAATGAACATCCAATATTAATGAAAGAGGTTGGGACAGCAATAAGCAGTATGAAGAATGGTAAGAGTACATGTATCGAAGGATTACCTGTTGAAATATTTAAGAGAGGAAGGGAGGTAGTGCAGTGGATGTGGAGACTGTTCAACGGATTTTGGAGAGAGGAAAGGGTACCAGAGGAATGGGGGAAGGCAATAATATGTCCAATATTTAAGAAGGGAGACAGAGGTGAGTGTTCCAACTATAGGGGGATATCTCTTCTGCCCCATGCTTTGAAGATATATGAAAGGATTTTGGAGAGGAGACTTAGAACGAGTGTGGAGAATAAATTGAATGAGGCCCAATATGGTTTTAGACCGGGAAGAGGAACCACCGATTTGATCTTTAGCTTGAAGATGGTGATTGAGAAGAGTTGGGAGTGGGATAGAGACATCTATGCTGCTTTTATAGATCTAGAGAAAGCGTTTGATAGTGTGCCGCGGGAGAAGTTGTGGGAAACGCTTGAAAATCCGTATTATGAGGTTGAACCCAAGTTAATAAGAGTGATACGCAGTCTCTATGTCACTAGTAAGAGTGCCGTCAGAACAGCGTTTGGCTTAGGAAAATGGTTCCATGTACAAGCGGGAGTGAGACAGGGAGGAGTTTTGTCTCCTCTGCTGTTTATCATATATATGGATGGGTGTATCCGAGAGGTTTGTTTGGAGGAGGATGTTGGAATTGCTATGGCATATGCAGATGACATAGCAGTGGTGACAAGTGACAGAGCGACTCTGCAGAGAGCGTTGGATAGGTGGGGAGACATATTGCATAGAGAAGGATTAAAAATAAATAAGGAAAAGACGGAGGTGATGAAGATCTCTAGAGAAAGAGAGGTGCTTGACATCGTGATAGAGGGGAAAGGCTGAAGGAAGTGGAAAAATTTAACTGGGTGTTATCTGTAAACGTGAATGGAGAAATGGCCGGAGAGATTGAGGAGAGAATAAACAGGTTTTCGAGGGGTGTGGGACAGCTGTATGGATTGCTGAAAAACAGGCATGTACCGAGGGATGTTAAGGTTTTGATATATACGACAATACTAAGACCTACTCTCGTATATGGGTCGGAAGCTTGGACCCTTACCACCAGAACAAAAAGCAAGATTGTGGCAGCAGAAATGAGAGTGCTGAGACTGATAGTGGGAGTGACGAGAAGGGAGCGAAGAAGAAATTCGGAAATTAGGCGCGAGCTTGGAATAGAGCCCATTGATTGGTTGATAGAGAGACAACAGCTAAGGTGGTATGGCCATGTCCGAAGAATGAATGAGGAGAGATACCCTGCGAGATTCCATGACTGGCAGCCAGAAGGAAGAAGACCTGCTGGGAGACCAAGAAGAAGATGGAGGGATGGTGTTGCAGCGTCGATGGTGAAGCGAGGAAGATCTATTGCCGAGGTGGAAGAGGAAGGATTCTACCGAGACAGATCCGCATGGAGGGGCTTTGCAGAGGACAGGGCTGTACCCTAATCTCAGCGCTTGGTGAGAAAGGTGAGAAAATATATATATATATATATATATATATATATATATATATATATATATATATATATATATATATATATATATATCTATATATATAAATATATATATATATATATATATATATATATATATATATATATATATATATATATATATATATATATATATATATATATATATATATATATATATATATATATTAGTTCAATAAAAGAATAAAATAATCTAGCATATATAGCATTTTCAAAATACCTAAAATATATAATTATATATAATTATATATATATATATATATATATATATATTATTATTAGATATTATATATGAGAAATATATATATATATATATATATATATATATATATATATATATATATATATATAAATACATAAAATATATAATTATATATATATATATATATATATATATATATATATATATATATATATATATATATATATATATATATATATATATTTATTATAATAGTGTATTTATATATATATATATATATATATATATATATATATATATATAAATTTCACCTTGATCTCTTAACAACAAAATGATTGATAACTTCCTCCGTTTATATTGTGTAACTATGATGAAGAATAATAATAATTCACTGGTTCAAAAAAAAAAAAAAAAAATTCTAGGGATAACATTCTTGATTCTTATGTAAATTTGCCTCCTGCATTCAAATGGTTACTAAGTTATAGCCAATTCTAGTTTTTTTTTTTTTTAATTTTTATTTCCACGTTTTGTCTTAATATAGGCAAAACATGTAACTATATGTACTATATGTATATTTTAGTAACATAATATTAATCATAAACATTTTATGCAGTATAAAACAAAATAATAACCTAGAATAATAAATTAATCATATATTGTATGAAAGAAACTTATTTAAAATTATAAATTATGAACAATATGTTCTTTTCCCCTGAAATTTAAAGGGCTTTTTTTTCTCTTGTGTTCAATATTGCAGTCTCGAATAATGTTGCAGCAGTAATCGGCAAGCATCGCAGGCATCCATTCTCCTTCATATCGCTTTTCCATTGTCATTATGTCTTTATTGAAACCTTTCACTATGTTCGTCGGAAACATCATTGCAGTTCTCAAGAAAATAATGTAGATGTGAATCTAGAGAATACACTTTTAAAGACATATTGCATCCTAAATCCCTATATGTATTTATCATTTCTTGAACCAGTTCTTCGTAGTTGTTAGCTCGTTTTCTTCCCAGAAACTTTTGTGTTACCTTCTTGAAACAAGACCATGCTTCACTCTCTTTTGGTGCCAAGTACTGTTCAATATCTGAGTCCATCTGAGGTTCTCTGATTTGGGGATCCACAAACACGCCCTCCTTTATTTTTGCTACAGAAAGACGTGGGAACTTTTCTGAAAGGTACATAAACGCTCTTCCAGATGAATCCATGGCCTTAACGAATTGTTTAATAAGGCCTAACTTGATGTGGAGAGGGGCAGCAGAACATCTTCACTGGCTACCAATTTCTCATACACTATGTTTTTTTCCCCAACTTTCCAATTACGTTGTGACCAAATCTTTCTTACATTATGATACTTTCTGTCACGATTATCCCACTTATACAAAAAACATCCATATTTGGTATAGCCTTGTTGCATACCCAATATCATGGCAACTATTTTCAAGTCACCACATATTTTCCACTTATGCTCACTATATTTGATTTGGTTCAGCATATTTTTCAAAATATCATATGACTCTTTAGGCATACTTGCATAGGCAACTGGAACAGAAGGCGTTATATTCCCATTGTGGAGGAGAACTCCCTTTAGACTGTATTTTGAGGCATCTGCAAAAAGTCTCCTCTCCTGTGACTCATATGGGAAGTTCAAAGCAGTCATTAAGCCACAAACATCATTGCAGAATGTCATCACATTTTTATTTGCAAAATAGGGAAGAAAAATGCGTTCCTTATGTCTAAACTCAGTAATTTTCGTGTCTGGTTGAAATAGATTACATTCTTGCAATCTCGAACCTAATAGTTCTGTATTTTGTTTACTTAGGAATAAATCACGAACTAGGTCGTTCAGATACGCTTGTGTTAAGAAATGGGGAGTAGAAGAGCTTGTTGATTGGTATGATGAATCATTTATTTCAGGAGATGCCCATTCTTCACTCACACTTTCTCCGCTATCTTTTTCATTGTCTTCACTTGTTGGTCTTGTAGGTACTGGAAGAGTTTCGGAGTGTGGAATTGGTCTGATTACAGAAGGTAAATTGGGCTACACTATGTCTCTTAGATTTTCGGATTCTAAAAACCATAACATTGTCAAACAAAAGTACAGTCGGTAATGTGGTCCTTTTGTTTCCTCCATATCATTGGTACTGCAAACAATGTACAGTTACCTATACTTTTCCATCAGTTTATCAATTTAACATAGCAAGTCGCACAGCAAATATGTGGTGTCCAGTCTTTCTGCTGATCTCGGAGTTCCATTCCAAAATAATGTTTGTAGATTGTAGACCTCAATTACAATGGCTCAAATCTTCTTCCTATGTCTAGCAAACGTGAACTCTCCGCAGATATAAAGCAGAAGTTGTCAGGCTTATTTCTTACAGGTTCTGCGGATTAGGCATTTTTTACAATCACATTTTATATATATAAATATATATATATATATATATATATATATATATATATATATATATATATATATATATATATATATATATATATATATATATATATATATATATATATATATATATATATATATATATAATCGTATATATGACGGAGTCGCATGACAAGGTCGCGGGTTCGAATCTAGTCCGGGTCCTAGGTAGAAATTACCTAGAAAGTTCACCCTCCTTGAATAGGCTATGCCCGTGGGGTGTGAAATTTTATAAAATATATATATATATATATAAATATATATATATATATATATATATATATATATATATATATATATATATATATATATATAAATATATATATATATATATATATATATAATATATATATATATATATATATATATATATATATATATATATATATATATATATATATATATATATATATATATATATATAGCCTTCTGCGTCGGCCCCTTTAGTAATTTCACACTGCTGGGATGTGAACCTGGGTGTTCAGTGTAAGTGTTTTTGACGACCACGCCACGATATACAATATATACCCCGGTTATAAAGTATTTTCACTCTGCGCGGTGCCCAGTTTGTCGCTACGCCCGAGTGTGGACGGGTAGAGTGCGTCGTGGTTCCTGTTGGGTGAGTGATATATTCACCACAGGAACAATTCTCGCGCTTTACTTTTAGTCCATCGTGGCGTGGTCGTCAAACACTTACGCGGACATCTGCTTGGGCCCAGGTTCACATCCCAGCAGTGTAAAATTACTGTAGGAGTTATTTTTTAATATATCTATCACACTGCGTTGAATTTGTAGCAGTTGTTTATATATATATATATATATATATATATATATATATATATATATATATATATATATATATATATATATATATATATATATATATATATATATTTTAAATTTATATATTATGAGTTGAATTGTGCGTAATATAAAAACAATACTCATTTATACAAACATTACTTACTTCATCTAACAAGAATGCCAGGTTAAACTCAAAATTTCACACTCACTCTGTGTTAGAAATTGAGTAGCTATTTCACTTCTATGGTTGAAGAGGTTTCTGTAAAAGAGAAATATGAATTTTTTTTTACATATTTTATATACTACAGGTGTGAGAATAATATATATATATATATATATATATATATATAAAAATATATATATATATATATATATATATATATATATATATATATATATATATATATATATATATATATATATATATATATATATATATATTTTTTTTTTTTTTTAATCACATCATATGGAATGTCTCCACCATCCAAAACCTCTATGAAACTCAATTTAAAAAAAAGTTTGACAATGACTTGCTTAAAAATAGAAAATAATAGCAACAGGAATGCCAACACCTGAAAATGGAAACAAATGAAATACATAATTACTTGTTGCCAACTGTTATTAAACAAATTTTACCTCATTTATCACAGACTTAAAAACATCAGTTAAATTAGACATATTTTCTCGTATAGCTAAAAAACTGTGCCTGATAGCGAATTTCTGATTTCAGATTTGAATTCTTCACATGAAAATCCTTTGGAAACATATTTTCATATAAGGAAATTTATCCTTGTAAAACGGTGATAATTAAATCCAGGCTTTCTTCTATTGTAGAATTGAAAAAAGTATGTTTTAAGTCTTTTTAGAGTAGATCAATATTTTTTTTGGAGTTTACGTTTTGAGTGAGGTAAATGCTAAAATCCATTCTCTCTCTCTCTCTCTCTCTCTCTCTCTCTCTCTCTCTCTCTCTCTCTCTCTCTCTCTCTCTCTCTCTCTCTCTCTCTCTCTCTCTCTCTCTCTCTCTCTCTCTCTCTCTCTCTCTCTCTCTCTCTCTCTCTCTCTCTCTCTCTCTCTCTCTCTCTCTCTCTCTCTCTCTCTCAATCCAAATGTGACTGTACATATCAAATTTACTTACAAATTTCGTAAAATCTTTAATAGGTATCTATGGAATGAGTGAATTTGCAAAGATTAGTAAGTATGGATCTATGGCTCACAAACTTGCTCTCTAACTATAGTTTGAAAAATACTAAGAAAAAAAATTGTAATTGCCCTATGTCTTTTCATTTTACTCTGATTCTTACATGAGACATTCACATTTCTTCATTAACAGAAAGCAGAATTTCTGCTCCAACTTCCAAAAATTGTTTGAAAATGTTTCATCGATGTTTGCCTGAAAATCTTTCAAAAATAAATATCACATTTTCAATATGATTAAGAGCATTTGCTCTCACTTATTATGGAGACTGCAATGTAGTCCGTAATGGAAGAGTGTAGAAGAATAAAGTTGAAGTCATAAATAAACTTACAACAAATTTTCTTTTGATTACAGACTTTCAAAGATCTGAGTTCATTGAAGAAAGTTTAATATCTTGATCCATTCAAGCTCCTCTAAAGATTCAACAAATGATTTAAAAATCACTCTAGACCGTAATTTTCCAACAACCATGTTTCGCCCATTCGTATGAGTTTTGTCCATTTTGTGTCTGGGAAAATCTTTCCTATTTTTTTCTATTAAAATAGTAGTCCGCCTTGGCAATCTAAAATAGTACCTAGTTGAATTCGCTGTGCCATAAAATTTCTAATGTGTTGTACTTCATATAGATGAGAACAGCAATGAACATATAACGTCACTGGATATTTTCGCCAGCTTAAACATCTCAAAAACTTTTATTCATTGCTACTGCACCATCATTTTGTCCAATCAGAAAGTCACTAATTATTTCAGCGTTCGTAGTATTACCTCCGCTAGAGATTCTCCTTTAATGCTTTCAACAGCCACTTAACCTAAGAAATCTTCACGGACCACAAATATGTTTCCTCATTTCTATTAATATATACTCATAATTTGTTTTGATTAACTATTTATTATTTTTATTATTTTTAAAAATTAAAATTTAGACTTAAGTCATCACAAAATTTTGATCACTTAAATAATTTAGGGGGGAGTGGGTTCAAACCCCATGAACCATGAACCACCCTGTCTACGACCTTATATATATATATATATATATATATATATATATATATATATATATATATATATATATATATATATATATATATATATATATATATATATATATATATATATATATATATATATATATATATATTATCAGTCGTATCTTTGTTCCCTTCGGAACTAGCTGAGTGAACAAACATGCACCAGAAAGACAATGGTAAGCAGTAGAAAATGACCTAAGAAAGCACCTCCGCTTCTACAACAAGTAATAAACTGTCAAAGCCAAAATCTACCGTGAAACTTCATACACCGTAACAGTCACCCATTGTGGCATCTTGTCAATGTCAGAGATCGTCCTTTGGATCAGGCCCACAATCATACCTCCTCACAAAATCATGTCATTTACTCATATTATGCATAATTTTTTCTCACATATGCTAAATTTACATTTCCTTTCCTTCAGGCACTCTTTTTCTTACTCAATCCACTTTTTCTTTGGTCTCCCAGCCAGTCCCTTCCAAACACACTCACCACTATACACCTGCTAAGCCAACCGACTATCATCCATCCTTTCCATGAGAATAAACCACCTTAATGCACTCTCATCTTTTCTCTCATTCAAGCTCTTCGTCACACAACACAGCTTACTAATACACTCATACTTTATTTTATCAATTCTTCTCAGACCTAAGATTGTCCATCTGAGCCGACTTCACCTTAGATTAACATCTTTTATTTCACACCATATAGTTATATAGTTTCGTTACTATACAATAAACTGGCAGCAACATATCCTCATGCAGAACCATAGCGAACTCAAGACTTATTCCTCTTGCATTCACAAAGGATTTTATTGCACCAACCATTCTTCACCACTCACAATTATCCTACTTCACTCAGCATCATCAGTTCCCTTTTCATCCAACACATGGCCTAAATATTAATACTCAGATACTTGCTCCACTTGCCTACCATACAAAATGATGTCACACTACTGACTCTCCTCTCATACCACCATCACCTTTCTTTTATCTACATTTACTTTCAAACCTCTCCTTTTACACACCCTGTCAAAACCACTTTACTCAATCCTCTCCTTCTGATTCACCACACAAAACCAAATCAGTTGCATGCAATAAGCAGGGCATTCTCCACTCTCTTATATTCTCCATCAGCCTAACATCCTTCCCTGCCACCCCTGCCACCCTTGCCACCCCTGCCTTAATTTCTTTCATCATCCCCATCCACACACAAATTAAATAACCATGGAGTCATAACATATCCCTATCTCATTCCGCTATTAATGTTAAACCATTTACTCTCCTCTCCTCTCCATTTATTCTATCTTTCACATGCTTCACTATCAACATACATACTTGAACTCCATTAAGAAGCCAACCGCCAACACCATATATCATTAACAGCTGCTACGGACCTTCCCTATTAATCCTATCATACGCCTGCTGCTAGTTCATAAACCTAAATAAAGTTTCTTCTTCTTTCCCATTTTCTCACTCATTTATTTCAATGTAAAAATTTGATCTATACATCCTCTACCACTTCTAAATGCACCTTGTTCTTAAACAATCAACCCCTCTAGTCATTCGACGAACTCTTTCAACGAAAGTTCTCTATACTAATTCCCCTATAGTATTTACAATTTCTCTTATCACACTTACCTTTATACAAGTTTATTATCACTACACTCCTCCAGTCCTCCGAAACTGCACCCTCCACGAACGCTTTGTTACACAACTTCCATATCTAATCAATCACCATCTCGCCTCCATTCTTGTAATTTTACTTCAGTAATTTCATCTATACCAATGCTGATTTACCATTTTTCAACTTTTTCACTCTACTATTACCTCATCCTTATCATCCCTTACTAATTACCTCATCCCAAAAATACCTATTTCTTCTTACACCATCAAACCCACACACATTCATTATAACCTTTTCTTCACTACTAATGTCATACAGATTTTCGAAGTGTTCCCTCCACACTCTCCTTACGTTCATATAGTCAGTCACGAAAGCACGATCCTTATTCTTTTTCTTAACCTTTCCTTCTTCCTTCCAGTACAACTTCCTATTCCCTTGTAGGTCAACATTCACCCTCCTTCCAAACTGATTAATTTCCTCATTTTTTCTCCTCTCATACCAGAGCAAAATTTAGCCTTCTTCTTCGACCATGGATCTTTTTACTTTTTTACCTCTTGTATTAACTTTTCATTCTACCATCCACTATTGACATTCTCAATTCCAACTTTAGCACACCGGATACTTTTCTTGCACTATTAACAAACGCTTTCTTCATTTGCGTCCAAATTTGTTAAGTTTCATCTTGTTCATATTCAACTGACTTATTGGCAAGTGCTCTCACATACTTTTACTTATAACCTTGTTCATCTAACTTCTCACCTTTAATTTTATCCACTTTCTTCCTTTTTTCCTTTCCTCTCCATCATCATGATGATCTGTTATTCCCATTCCCAACCCAATCACTGATTTAACATCCATCAAATACTTCAACATCTCCTTCTTTACCAACACAAATTTAATCATATTCTTAACCTCGGAACCATCTCTACCAACCACAAATATGATATATACTATATATTATATATAGTTATATATAATATATAATATATTATAATATATAATAATATATATATAACCTATATAATATATTTATAATATATATATTATATATATATATATATATATATTATATATATATATATATTATATATATATTATATATATATATATATATACATATATATATATATATAGTATATATATACGATATATATAGTATATTATATATATATAATAGTATATAGTATATATATATATATTTATATATATATATATATATATATATATTATATTGATATATAGTATATAGTATATTATTATGTAGTATAATATATATATATATATATATTATATATTATATCTATATATATATATATATCTATATATATATATACTATATATATATATATATATATATATATATATATATATATATATATATAAACGATTCTTTCAAGCTATTTGTGTCAAAATTAGGAAAATATTTTTTTTATGGTTTTATACTTCTTCTTAGAGGTTATAAAAATAAATATAGAATAAAAATAAAAAGTAGAGTTAGTTTAATACAAAAAATTAATATATTCAAATAAATTTACTACGAAAATTAGACTCTGATAATATAAAGATAATAAGTGCCTTTTTCCTCATTTTAGAAAAATTAAAATCTGAAATTTAATTTTAAAATAAATGTAATAATACTAATTTAGCCGAGCTTAAATTAAAAAAAAAAAGAGAGTAATTTTAATTGGAACTAATTTTAAAATGTAATTATATATTTTTTTTAATTATTCCATAATTTTATTGTCTATTAACATAAGATCTTCATATGGAAAAGGATTACTCGTATGACCAAGGAGATTACTGAGAGTAAATTCTGAAAATAGAGAGAAAGGTTTATTGGCGAAATAAAACTCAGACATATCTCCGGTACTACTACTACTACTACCACTATTACTACTACTGCTACTACTACTACTACTACTACTAAGATCTTGTGGAACGCCGAAGAGGTTACCGAATAGGTTAGATAAAACTTTCCAATTTTCCAAGAAGAGATAAGGGATTGTGTACTTAGGATTCG
>JABUQX010028548.1:27500-38840 GCA_015478945.1 Trachelipus rathkii | reverse complement strand
AAAGTATTATCTGAGAAGAGAGAAAGAGAAAAAAAAAAGAAAAAGAGACACCTCTGCCAAAAATGAAATTAAAGGCAAAAAATGAACCTCAAACTCTAAAGCAGTGATTTCCAGCGTGGGGCGTGGGGTGTGGGGCGTGGGGCGTAGGGCGTAGGGCGTGGGCCCTACCGGTCGGTCATGGTAATATTTTGGTAGGTATGTGTATATATATACTAATATTAAGAAGCAGATGTTAGAAAATTATTTGAATCATTTTATATATATATATATATATATATATATATATATATATATATATATATATATATATATATATATATATATATATATATATATATATATGTTTTATTTGGTAGCTCCCCGTTCCCCTCCTTACGAGAAGCGGGCGATCCGGAGATATTATAACACCACGGCAATCCGGGCCCAGATATCCGTCAGAACAAGAGTATCGAAGTTTCGTCTGATGTTCGTTAGGTCCGAGGAATCTAATAAGAGGTGACTTGTGTCGTCATTTGTCAAGGAGGGGAATCTTTGAGAATAGAGGGAGGGAGCGTTGTGGAATCTAAATTTATAATCCTGAAGGGAGGGATGATGCCCAGGACGGAGACGTGACAGTATCACTCCGGTTTGACGGCCCAAGGTTTGTTCTGTGGGAGATATTTCGGGGGAATGCCCCAGGAGAATGGTGTAGTTTGGATATGCGGAGATATCTTTTTGTGTTGTTAATTAAGTGTGATTGTGTTTAATAATGGAAGTTACTGGGGCGGAGGGCGTGGGGTGTGTGGGGGGGGGAGTGTATTATAAATGTTAGAATGGTACATAACCAGTGGGACTTTTTTCCTTCAATGAGCAGGGGGTTGTTGTAATGTTTGGTGTAATGGGTGGTCTGTTGAAAGTGATTTGCTGTGAAATTGGCAGCCTACCATGTCAAGATGGGTCTCTTTAGAAAGAATTTTTGTTTCGGCTTCTAAGTGGTGGATGGCTGTGAAAGGGAGGCAGCCTGTTATTATTTATATATATATATATATATATATATATATATATATATATATATATATATATATATATATATATATACTCATAAATAGTTTATATATAACTGTATTTATATATTATACTATATATATATATATATATATATATAGTTAAGTGTATTTTTCTATTTTTAGATACAATGTGATATTACGAAGGAATAGAGACTATGGATCCTATGATGAATCAAAGAAATCATGGACAGGAATAACGAATGATTTAAAAGAAAAGAGATTCAATTTAACTCTTTCAGGATTAAGCATCTTACGATCAAGAGCCACAGTTATTGACTTCCTTACTCCATTTCGAACACATAGGTAGACATTTTATTATTAATTTTGTAAAACTACTATTTATTTATGAGTTATAATGAAGTATAATTTAATATATATTTCATAGATATGGAAATTTCTTATAAATTTAAGATAGATCGGTAGAGCGACAGTAACGTGGCAAGGGCCTGGGTTTGATCTCTAGTCCCGATTCTAGGTAGAAATTACCTCTCAGAGAAGTTCCCTGAATAGGTACTTCCTAAACCGGGGATCTTATATTATATATAAATATATATATATATATATATATATATATATATATATATATATATATATATATATATATACAATGTGTGTGTAAAAATTTATATATAGAGTATAGGAGAAGAAAGAGAGAGTATAATGAGGAGAGAGGAGAGAGTATATATAGAGGAGAGAAGATGAGGAGAGAGAGAGAAGAGAAGAGAGAGAGAGAGAATCATCTCCTCAGAGCTCTACTGACCTTTAATCAAGCCCAGCACCCACCAGGGGCGGTATCGCCCAGGTTAAGAACCAAATGCTAATCTGATAAAATTATTTACTTTACATTTCTTTTGCAGTTGGATTCTATGTTATAGTAACCCGAAAAGACAAATAGACAGTACGCTTGAATCATCTTTGTCACATTACGTAATAGAATTTACGATAACAGCTTGGATCTTTATAGGAGCAACGTTTGTCATTTGTTTTGTCTGTTTAAAAATGATTACTTACTGGCATCCTTCGGAAATCTCTTGTACATTGAGTGAGACTTTCTTATTTGTAACTTCTTGCTTCTGTAACACTTGTAAGTATTTGTTTAGAGATATTATACATCGTTAGGAATCTATAGCATTTATCTTTGGTTTAAAAAAGAAAAAAAAAGCAAACATTGTTTGAACTCAAAAATTTGTTTTTTTAAAAAAAAAAAAAATAATCGATTGATCATACCTAACTTCTAGTTGGGTAAATAACTTTATTTACAATGGTAGATATAACTAATTTTCCTTCTAATTAAATTCAGTATCCTAAAAATTTGGTCTTATTAACAAGGTATTTTAACTATATTTTAACTATATTTAACTATATTTTAACTGTACTTTAACTATATGTATATTTTCCTGTAAGGAATTAAAAAACATTTTAACCAAATTTTGTTATCACCTTTCAAGTAGTATAGTACTAAGTCGTGACAATGAGGAGTAATAGACTTTATTGTTCAGTTTATGTATATTTAAGTATATTTATATTAAGTATATTTATGTATATTTATGTAATATTTAAGGTATAGATTAAGTGATGTATATTTGATAAAATAAATCATTTTTTAATTACTCCTAATTTCGAGTTATTGAATTAATATTATATTTAAGGTTGCAATGGAAATGATAAAGCTGAACTTTAGTTTTATATTAAATTCCAAAAATGTAAATAAAATTTAGTTAAATTACTTTAACAGAGCAAACATGTTGGAGTAATAAATCTTCTCTTAGTTATTGTAGGCACAAACTTAGAAGGTAACATAGATAGATGTTAAGCAATTAGAACTACCCATCGTCATAAAACATCATAAACAATTCAAGCGAATATATCTTCTTAATGACACATAAAATAAAGTTTCATATTACTCGATAAAATAGTCTAAAAATTAATAAATAAATTACACCAAATATTAACAACTAAAATACAACAATTTTTAATATGCGAATTCCAAGCATGCAAATTTAAAAACCCAGTCATAAAGACCTCACAAAATAGATGTTTTAAAATATAAATTTTATTACCCTTAAATTTATTACAGTTTTACTTTCTTAAAAAGGAATATTTCTTATATAGTCTAACGGTCACATGTTAACATGCCGCCCGCTTTACAAGCATTTTGATACGTTTCACATATCAACCTCCTATCCCTCCCGATTTTGGGGAGATAAGAGTAAGAATCATCTGACGGGGCTCGATGTTCTTGCTACCGGAAAAACTCTTACGAGTCCCGTTTTACAATACAAATACCACTATTATATGTCAAAAAAATAGACCTATCCGATTTTTTATTATTCATAACAATGTATTTTAATTACTTTTAATAAAACGAATAATTACGAAATTAAATCTGCACTTTAAAAAAAATACCTTTGTTGATAGAAACAAAACCATATTTGAGAGTATATAGACTTCGACGATCGTCTTCATGAGCAGTTGAGATCTTTAGCTACCAGGCAATTTTTAAACCTTAGTTAGTCTCAGAATATAGGTGAATTTGACTTTTTGGGGTATTTGGGGGTATGCTTTAGGGCTCTCCCCAATTTTTTAGGTCTCGCCTTCATCATAGAGACTTTATTTTTCTTTTCTTCTCGTTGTTGTTATTTAGGCTCGCTTGTTGTATATCCAAATTTTGATCTTACCTACCGCATCGGGTAATAGGCAAAATCATTTGGACAGTGAGTCATAAAGTCGAGATTCTGACTTTTCTCTTCTTGAGTTTCAAATTTCAAAAAGAGATTTTTTCAAGATGTTTTTGGCGGGTTTCAATGGTGGGGAGTTTTCTACTCTATACCCAACCACATACACCAGCTAGCATCTCAAGGCTTCCTTGTTGTCGAAATTCATTGGAATATTCTTTTTCTTTTCTAACGCGTTGTGCCATTAGTTTTTGAAAGGACTCTATTTTTATTGGATAACGACTTTTTACTTTTTTAAGCTATTTCATCACGCTATCAATAATGTACACTTTCATTAACACAGCGTTATTTACTATTATTATCGGCCCTTTTATCAGAAAAGGTTTGATCGATGTCGTTCTGGGGTCACCAAAATATGTACTCAAGTAGTGAGGTTATTAACTAATTGAGCAAATAATTAGTTCACTCACTTATATATATATATATATATATATATATATATATATATATATATATATATATATATATATATATATATATATATATATATATATATATATATTAAATATAAAAATATATTTATATATATATATATATATATATATATATATATATATATATATATATATACAGCACACATAAAGACCATGAGAGAAAGAGAGAGGGAGAGGAAAGAGAGAGATAGAGAGAGAGAGAGGAGAAGGAGAGAGACAAGAGAGAGGAGAGGAATGGAAGGAACGAACTGGCTACGAATCACATCCATCTTCCCTTCAAAGATTTGGAAGGTCTTTACGATCAAAAAAGAAATCTACAAATTTGCTCTTCTGCGTGACAATGCCATGCAAAATATATTTGAGGTAGCGTGATCGTGATAATATATGTGATTCTTAACAACAATAAATGTGTGGTTTTTATTTTTTAGTCGACATTTTAGGCATATTGAGGAAGCAATATTTTGTATTTTGAACATATATATATATATATATATATATATCTATATATATATATATATATATATATATATATATATATATAAATATATATATATATATATATATATATATATATTTCAGTGGTAACTGGGTAGGCAGAGTAGGCAACTTTACTTGCCTTAGTGAGCCCAAAAAATATTAAAGTCGTATTTATATATATATATATATATATATATATATATATATATATATATATATATGTTCAGAGAGTTTATATATATATATATATATATATATATATATATATATATATTATTATTATATATATATATATATATATATATATATATATATATATATATATATATATATATATATATATATATATATATATATATATATATATATGCAGCATATGGAACCCAAACGAGAGAGCAGAGCATATATAAAAGCATATATATATATATATAGTTTTAAGATGTTGGCTTACCTCTTTATCAATTTTATTGTAGTGATTGGTGGAAATTGTTACTGAAGTCAAAAGTAGTTCCCACTTCTGAGGCTAGGCACCAGGGATGTGCTTGACGAGTTGCAGGCAGTCAATTTTAAATAATCCCATTTAAATTGTATTAGCAAGAAATAATAATAATACATATTAACATAATTATAGTAATTAATCTAATTAATAATTTTATGCTAACTTGATCATCTCTTATACTGAATTATTTAATTCGTAATTGCACTTTTAAAAAATACTGACTCAAAACCAGAGGTGCCCAAGAAACCGCGCTGAGTCACGACCTTCCTCGGCGAATTGCAGCACGCCTCTGCAGCCAGCATTAGCTCCGTTTTCTATATATTAATAATGTGAGTGATTTTGTGGGGAGTTTTAGTTATTAATAATACGATTTTCATATTATTTATTATATTAATTTATTACTGATTTTGTGTGTTTGTAATAAAATTGAGCTGATAGTTTTATAAATACTGGGATATTGGAATCGTATTCGATTTAAGTTTCATTAAAAAATGACTAAATTCTTTTTTTCGAGTGTTGTGAGGCCTATTAAATTCAAATGTTAGAATATGTGGAACCATTCATTCTCTTACATTGGCGATAAATGTAAGTAATAAATATATATATATATATATATATATATATATATATATATATACATATATATATATATATAAATATTAAGAGGTAAGAGAAAGAGGATTAGAGCCGTAGGCTGACCCACACACACACACACACACACACACACATTATTATTATTACATAAATTATGCTATTATTATTACATACATACATAGATATATATATATATATATATATATATTATATATAGAAAGAGAGTATATATATATATATATATATATATATATATATATATATATATGCCCAAATACATGCAAATATATATATTTACATCTAATTGCGATTAATATGCAATATTTAACATCTAAAATATAAAATACGAGGGATATAGGACAGGCTGGACACCTGGTGATGTCGCCTTAACGGGAGCTCGGTTGTTTTATAACTGTTCTTGAATCCAAATTTTTTGGGTTGGAAGATAGCTCAGTCGTAAGCATCGAGTATATTGTCCTCATTCGCAACAGGCGGTGGTTCATCCCAGAGAAGGCAGTTGCAGTAATTTCCTTTATCTTCCCATTATATGTTCTTTTCTTTTATATATATATATATATATATATATATATATATATTTACATATAGTGTATATATATAACATATTATTGCTATATACATATATATATATATAGGTGACTCCTGCACTCGTGCTACTCGTGCTCAGCACGAGTTAACATTATAGAAACGATCTATTTTTGCAAATTTCGTGATGTTACGTTAAAATTCTCTTATTTTTTTGCTAAAGTTGGTCAAATAAAGTGAAATTATTATGCAATATTAAAACGAAAAAAAGGTAAGATAACAGCTATTAAATAACGCTTTAACCCATTAAAATGGCGGCAGTTCATGCCCATATCGGATCGCGGAGACGGCATCTTTGAATTTAGATTGATTTTAAATGTTAAGGTTAATCCTGGAATCGAACTACAGAAAACATTAGAAAAAGATATAAAGGTTTGGAAAAAAGAAATTATTTAATATATATATATATATATATATATATATAAAAGAGAAATATATATATATAGATATATATATATATATATATATATATATATATATATATATATATATATATATATATATATATATATATATATATATATATATATATATATATATATATATATATATATATATATATAGTAGTATATTATATATATATATATATATATATATGTATATATATATATATGCTGACCCAGCCCATCGTTCAAACTATTCTCTATGTCTCAATATCAACACTTTCCTCAGTGTTGGTAGCACGCACATGTCCAACCTGTTCCTGAAAAAAAAGGAAGCCGCTCGATCCTTCTAACTATCGCCATATAGCCTTCACTTATATCTCTATCTTAAGATCTTTGAAACTCTACTCAACTCTCAGCTTCTTAGATCATCTGGAGTCTCATTCACTTCTTTCCGACCGCCAGTACGGTTTCGGCGATAGAGGTCTACTGGCGATATACTTCTCTATCTAACTGATTTATGGTTTTCGCTCTTAGAAACTGCTGGGAGACTTGTGTGGTGGCGCTTGACATATCCAAGTCATTTCAATGGTATGGCACGCGTCACTGCTCTCCAAGCCCTCCTTTGCTTCCTCCTTCTCTTTGCTTACTTTATGTCTAGTTTTCTTTCAAACCGCTCAAAATCGGCTGTTGTTGATAGGGCGTCTTTTCTGCTTCAATAGTGGTGTTCCCTAGGGTTCTCTTATCTCCTACTTTATTCCTACTTTTCATTAATGATCTTCTCACCTGCACATCTTTAACTCTATCCACTGTATGCCGATGCTCGACCCTTCATTCGTCAACTCATTTCAATTCTGCTCTCTCTTTACTTCTAGAATTGCCTCTCGTCTTAATCTTTCCGATTCTATTCTCGCTGACCCATTGTGAAATTCAATTCTTTAAAAACTCAACTTCTACAAATCTCCCTCTATAAGATTTCAATCTCTAAAACACCTTCCAACTCTCTCTATTCCTTTCGACGGTTCCCTTTCTCTGTTGACAATATAAACATCATTGGCCTTAACATAAACAAAAAAAATGTCTTGGAAACCCTTACATCACAACGGTTGCTAGGGCGGCTTCCAAAGAAACTGGGAGTTCTGTTTAGGCTGTGACTTTTTCCCTCTTCTCAGTTGCTCCAGCTACAGGGCCTCATTCGCCTTGTATGAAGTACTGTCCTCATACTGGGGGGCTCTATTTCCCCACCTGGCTTTGGATAAGGTCGAGCCAAAGGCCAAAGGCTTATAAACCGTTCTGCACTTTCCAGCTCTCTTGACCATTTATCATTACGGCGCGATGTTGGTGCTTTATCTCTTTCTATAGGTAAATGCAGCGGCAGGTGCTCGAGGGAACTTATCACTCTCGCGTACCACCACCTTTACGACACCCTCGTAGCACAAGGTGCTGTGTCGGCATGAGTTTTGTGTTGATATTGGTAACCCAAGGCTAGTTCCTGCCGTGAAGCTTCCCTTCTTTCCTGCCACCCCTTGTTCTGTGGAATTCTCCTTCATCTTCTGTGTTTCCTGCTGAATTCCTAATCTCTCTCACTTTTAAAGCCAGTCTGTGCTCACCCTAAGTGTAGTTTGCGTTAGGTTGGGATGGAATAAGTGATGTGCAATTCTCCTTGGAATAGGAGCTCAGCCTGTGAGTGGTGGTGACAACTGTGTAATATATATAGAGAGAAGATATATATATATATATATATATATATATATATATATATATATATATATATATATATATATATATATATATATATATATATATATATATATATATATATATATAGAGAGAGAGAGAGAGAGAGAGAGAGAGAGAGAGAGAGAGAGCAAGGAGTAGTAAAAGTGCACGAGCAGCCACTGATATATATATATATATATATATATATATATATATATATATATATATATATATATATATATATATATATATATATATATATATATATATAGAGAGAGAGAGAGAGTATATATAGAAAAGATAGATAGTCCTTCCCCTTTCTGTGATCAGTATTACTTTCGGTGCTTGAGGTTAACTTTTGTTATACATTTCTATTCACTGATATATATACTTCTGCCCATAGGAATCACAGCTTTGGAAATTCAATTCTTTTAAAATTCAACTTCTACAAATATCCTTTTCATAGACACCTAAATTTTTTTCCTATAGTTCTCTCCTCTGTACTGTCATCAATATATCTAGATACCCTTGGCTTTGATATAAACAAAAAATATCTCGGAAGCGAATCATAAATCACAAAAAAGAAGCTGAGAGGTCTGCTTAGACTGCAAATATTTTTTACACTTTTCAGTTATTCCAACTACACAACGTTCCGATCTGTCTTTGTGTGGAGTACTTTTTTCATATCTGGTGAGAAATCGATTTCATCCGCCTTTTAAAAAGGGTCGACTCAAAGGCTAAAATATTTGTAGTTTCTTCTGTACTTCTCAATCAACTTGACCCTTTATCTTTGCTACTCGTTACAAGAGCTTTGTCTCTTTTCCATTTTTATTGCATCAACACAAATTGCTCAAGTGCATTGATAACTTGTAAACAACAACTTTTATGGAGCCCTCGCTACAAAATTGGCGTAGTGTCTTCACATGTATTTTGTGTTTACATTAGAAACAAAAAAGACTTGTTGATTGTCGTAAATCCTTCTTTTCACCCACCACTTTCCTGTGGAATTTGTTTTCCAAGTTCCGTAGTTGCCGCTGAATTTTATGTACCTCACTTTGAATCTGACGTCTGTGCTTATTTGTGAAATTTGCGTTATGTGGGGACTAACGTTTTCTTTTTATCAGAATTTTACCCACCCACCCTCATTGAAAATTTAAATTGTTTTGCAGGCGAGTCGTAGTGAGAATATATATATATATATATATATATATATATATATATATATATATATATATATATATATATATATATATATATATATATATATATATATATATATATATATATAATCATATACATATATATATATATATATATATATATATATATATATATATATATATATATATATATATATATATATATATATATATATATATATATATATAAATATATATAACACACACACAAACATATAACATGCATACAAAAAAATAGAGACATATTACATACATAACAGTGAGCATATATATATATATAGAGAGAGAGGAGAGGAGAGAGAGAGTGACCAGCATTTAAATCGATCCTTTAAATTGAGCCCGGTCGGAATGGTCAAATGTGGCTTGGGCTATTCTCATGAATTTTACGTTCAAAAAAATATTTAATCATTGGTGAGTTTTAAAAAATTTTTGGTTTGCAATTTTTTAATTACATAGTTGTTATACTGCTACAAAATCATTAAGAGGCATTTGGAATCTATAAAATAAAGGTAAAAGTTTTTTTTTTTTTTTTTTTTTTTTTTTTTTTTTTTTTAAAGCGCAGAGAAGGGATAATAGTTTTCAGATGTATTTTACATTATAACCACCATTTATGGGCATATCCCTATCTATTACAGTAGATTTTATGCATGCGAAAGGTAAATCCTTACGTAAATATCCCAGGTAAAGATTAGATCTAAAGTCAAGAAAGATTAAATTCAATTAGTAAGACACGGGGTCAAAGAATTTCACAGGCAAAGAGTTACTGGAAAAGTGTGGCACAGAAAGTCTTCGTCCATCTTCACACAAAATTACTGTGAGGACACGGCGCTAGTACAGCTGTGCGTGTGCCATAAAGAGGTATGGAATATGAGTGGGAAGAACCCTTGAAAATTAACCAATTACTAAGTACTTATAAAAAGATTGTACCAATGTTGACTAGTAAGATAATATGTCAAATGAATTAGGAAAAAATGGTTCAGTAGTATTCGGAAGAATCCGTGGAGGAGAAAAAACTCGCACCTCGAACAGGTTCCTTAGTTTTTTGTAAGTTCTAGCAGCAGTTGTTGCATTTTTTTCAAGATAATTTATCCTTTATCTTAAGACCAAAATGTTTATATTTCTTGAAGGGAAGGATCCCATACACTGATCATTTCATAACCTTAGGGAAAAACTTAGTGTACTTGTGAGGAATGTTGGAAGAAAATTAATAATTAATCAGAGTCATAGAGAATGGAATTAGACAAAAAAAAAAAAGGGGGAGGAGTCGAAGAGATCAATCTTTTCAGCAGTATTGTCAGCTCTACAGATCCATCAAAGCGAAAACGAGAAGAAACTAGATTTACATAAGTTTTTAGAAACATTTTTAGGAGGAGGTCAGAAATTATGCCACCTAAAAAGAAAGTTAATGTAATTTCGCAGACTATTAGTATGTTTAGCTCATCATTAACTAAACCAGCAACGATTCTTAGGTAAATTAATGTAAAAAGAGTAGGATATAAAAACGAGAGTTTTCATTTTCGATGAATATTATCTTTAAGTTGATTGTATTTTGAGGAAAGAAAATTTTACTCCAAAAAATAATAAACTGACTCATTCTATCAATGACTGAGATCCCCATCCCCTTTACCCATTAAAATGTTAGAAGATGCAC
>JABUQX010028548.1:20000-22500 GCA_015478945.1 Trachelipus rathkii | reverse complement strand
TCACTCACAACATTAACCTTACTCTTATTACGTTACTTTCAAAACCCCTTCTTTATACATACCCTGCCAAATCTCTCTACCAATTCCCTCAAACTCTCTTCAGATGACCACACAGTTAACCAAATCATCCGCATATAATAGGTAGGGCCACCCTCCCACTCATCTCCATTACATCACAATCATGTCTAACACCGATTTCCTGCCATCCACCACCGAAAATATATATATATAATATATACTATATATATATATATTTACTATATAATAATCATATAATATATATATATATATATATATATATACTAATATACTAAAAAACTACAAACATATTATAACTACTATTATTAAAAATTTTGAAGTTAGTTTTCTAATGTTTTTGTTTTTTTCATAAAAAAAACCGATTAAAAATACTTCTCCTTGCAGAGACTCCTCAATCTTCTTTTAATTTAAAATACAATTATAAACAATTAAATAAATTATTTTTGAAAATAAAAAAAATATGAACTGTAGCTTCGATTCAGGAAAGCATTCCCACAGTTAAAAATATAAACTAACATCAAACAGCTAAATGTCAGATAAGATAAAAAATTTTCATCGGGCAAAATTGCGGATAATGCCCTTCCACAAATTTCAAAATCTACAAATAGAGCTGTTTTCAAAAGAATTGTTACGTCTTCATTTGGCCTACTCGAAATGTAAGAAAACTTTGTGATGGGTTCATAACAAACCAAATTTTCCTAATTCCTTTTTAATTGGCCATCGTACACTTTATGGCATTTTCGAAACATACACGTAATTAAATAATTTTTCTAAAAAATAGTTGGCATTTTCATTCAATTTTTTTTCTTTTCCTTTATTATTTTTTTTTATATTATTTTATTTTTTTTTTTTTTTTTTTACAGTTGATCACCAACCACTCACAGAGGCAGAGCCCCTATTCCCAAGAGAGGCAGCGGGTTGCTTGCACGCACGAGTGTATAAAAGTCAACAGCATAACGCAAATTCGCAGATGAGCACAGACGCAGGTTTTAAGTCTTTTGGGGAGCCACGGCGGGAGATTATAAATCAGCAGACCAGAAAAAAACAGAAGATGGAAGAGAAAATTCCACAGAACTAGACAAGGTGGAGGAAAAGCAAAAAGGAAGCACCGCAGGAACATAGCCTGCACAGAGTTCAACCAATCACTTCACAACACAACCACTCAATATCCAAAGAACCACAAGCACCCCACTAAGTGCTACAGAGGGCAAAAACAGAGGATTAAAACGATTAAGGTGGAAATACTGCGAGTGCATATAAGTTCCCACGAGCACCGGCCGCTTGGGGTACGTATAGAAAAGAGATTAAGGCCACCAATCATCGCGGCCGCAGAGATAGAGGGTCAAGTGAACTGGAAAGTTACAGAACAGTTTAAACTGTAGGACCTCTTTGGCCAATATATGACTCGACCCTATACCCACAACGACCGGGTAGAACCACCAGAAGCCCCAACACGAATAATAAATCGAGAAATAGCCACAAGTACTCCATAAAAGGGCGAGTGAGGCCCTTGCTATAGCCTGACGAGATAACCTGACAAAGGAAAAAAAGTCTACGCAGTCTAAAAACAGAAACTTCACCAAGATTCTTATCGAGACAGACAACACCTAGCAACCGTATCGTGACTGTGAGGCTTCAAATACCAAGACAACATTTTTTTGTTTATGTAAGGCCAAGAGGATGTTTTATATTGTCAACAGGTGAGACGAAGAGAACCGTCGACAAAGAGATAGGAAAGTTAGAAAGTGTCTTAGAGAAGGAGATTTGCAGAAGTTGAAGTTTTTAAAGAATTGAATTTCCAAGGTGGAGACAACCTCCCACCCCGGAAATTCTATCAAATCACCTGAGAATAGAAAATCGCACACAGGTCTTAAGACGAGAAGCAATTCTAGACAAGTAAAAGGATAGGAACAGCAGAATTGAAATGATTTGAAGAATGAAGGGTCGAGTCATCGCATATATGTGGATAGAGTTAGATGTGCAGGGAAACACTAAACACAACAACGTCAAACACAAACAAACAGTGAGAGACAAGAATACAAAATATAATAAAAAAAGAAGAAGATAAAACAGTAGGAGATAAGAACAGAACTTGAGGAACCACCACTATTGAGAGAAAAGGAAAAAAAGAACGAAAGTCATCCCACGAACACCACCATCTAACAACAGACACGATATTTGAGCGAATTTGAAAGGAAAAACTAGAGCGATAGTAAGGCAACACGCAACAAGCAGAACAGGCACAGGAAAACACCCAAACAAGGAAGGGGAAGCATTTGGAAGAGCAGCCGACGAACAAAACACAAACAAACCACACACACACCCCCCACGATGCCATACTCGCCAGCGTAACAAATAAGCTATTGGTATGTCAAGCGCCACCACGCGAAAGTTCCTCCCCCGTAGCTTCGCTAAGAAGCGAAAACCAATCAACCATCCAGTAAGAATAAGGAAAGTATAT
>JABUQX010028548.1:0-5000 GCA_015478945.1 Trachelipus rathkii | reverse complement strand
ATATAATATATATATATATATATGATAATATAATATATATATAGTATATTATATATTATTATATATATAATTTATATATTATATATATACTATATATATATATGAAGAGAGAAGAACACAGAGGTAGAGAGTAGAGAGACAGAGAGAGAAGAGGAGGAGAAGAGAGAAGAGAGAGAGAGAGAAAGAGAGAGAAGAGAGAGGAGAGAGAGAGAGAGAGAAGAGAGAGAGAGAGAACAGTTTCGTTGCGACATTTCCGAAGCCATTTACACACTTTTAGACGTATTTGAGACACTGAAAATTTTTTATTTGAATCATTTTTTAATTTGAATTTTTTTAATTATTTTATTATTTGCATTAATCAGCTGAGTGTATTTTTATTAATTTTTATTTTATTTTTCTGTTATTAACATCTTCTCATCCTGAGAATCCACAAAGTGAAACTCGAACCGAAAAATCACGTGTAGGATTCCAGGCTATCATTGTTTATTCTCTTTGACTTCGAAAATTTTATTTTTTATTTATTTTTCATTCATTTTTATTTCTAAATTTCATTTTAATTTTTTTTATTATTTCTTAATTATTTTAATTATTTGCGTAACGTTTATTATTTTTATGTTTATTTTTTGGTATTACGGTTTCGTACCGACCGAACTAACACGTGGCTTCTTTTTACGAATCCAAACATGTAGGCGCATTGCGCATGCTACAAAGCGAGCGAGCGAGCCGAGAGAGAGAGAGAGAGGAGAAGCAGAGAGAGAGAGAGAGGTGGAGAGAGGAGAGAGAGAGAAAGAGACGCGAGAGAAGAGAGAGGGGAGAGAGAGAGAGAGAGAGGCAGTATATTATATATAATATATATATTATATATAATATATATTATTGATATTTTTTTTATTAGAATATATATATTATATATATATATATATATATTATAATAATATATTATATATACTGATATATAATATATATATATATATATATTATATATATATTATTATATTATATATATATATATTATATTATATATACATTAATATATATATAATTATATATTAACCATGGTGTTTGAAACCAATAGATATTTCGGCCTTGACCTTGCCGGATACCCTATACCCAGCCTACACCTAGCCTTAACCTAACCTAACCTGAACTAACCTAACATAACCTAAACCTAACCTAACCTAACCTAACCTAACCTAAACCTTAACCTAACCTAACCTAACCTAACGCTAACTACCTAACCTAACACCTACACCCTGCGTCACCCTACACCTAGCCCTATCACCTACCCTAGCGAACCTGCACGAGTAGCCTCCCCGCCCTTGAGCCTCAATCCAGGTAAACGATGCCTAGCCTTTGGGTTAGGTTATCTGTGCTAACAGATGAGGTCATGTAGGTACTCTTGACCTGTAATGGATCTATCCTAACTTATTTCCATCCGTGGACACACACACACTGCTCACACACACGAACGACGAACAACCAAACAGTACACGACGCAGACACGACACACCACACGAAGAGTACACACACAAGTCGGTATTTGTGTCTAATCGCACACACGTGATCCGTTCACTTATACTTATATACAACATGACACACCACACACACACTTATACTTATACCACAAGGCACACACATTAGTCATTTATGGCCACATTCACTTGCACTTATACACACAATTCACTTATACACACTTCACTTTAATGCCACCTTATACACACAATTCACTATGACCACTGCATTCCCATGACAACTTTACATTTAACACTTATACACAAGCGGTCACCAACACATACACACACAACACATACCCACACCCACTCAGCCCCACTTATATCACACATTCTATGAACACTTACAACTGCACCATATGACACTTACACTTACATTTACACTTATACAAACGTACAAACACAAACGACCGAAACACCTTTGGTCTTCCATGGGGTCATTTTAGCCCATCCTAATTTTAGGCACTTAAACATTTTATTAAAACATTTCGGCGAACCTAAACAACCCTGTAACTCATTACCAGACATCTTTTTATATTTTACTTTTTAATACTTTTTTATTTATAAAATTTTTAAAAATTGCATGTAAGAAGAAAAAAAACCAGAGTGCCTGATATATAAACATTTTATTTTTACTAGAAAATTTTGTACCAAATTTTATTAAAAACATATACTTTAACAGACCTTAAAGCAAGTAAATCAGTAAACATCAATAGAGGTGTAACACTAACACCCCTAGGGGGGATTAAGTAATCTTTTGTTTTTATGTTTTACTGCTTTTAAACCTCAATGTTTTACTGCATTTTAACTCATTGTTTTTAATACTGCTTTAACTTATATGTTTTTCTGCTTTAACTCACATATTTATTAACATTACCATACCTTAAAGCAGTAAATTCAGTAAAAATTCAATTAAGAGGTGTTACCTAACACCTAAGGGATTAGTACGCGTTTGTTTTACTGCTTTACTGCTTTAACTTTCTGCTTTACTGCTTTAACTTTCTGCTTTACCGCTTTAACTCATATACATTACAATACCTTAAAGCAGTAAAATCAGTAAATCAAATAGAGGTGTTACCTAACACCTAAGGGGATTAGTATGCTCATATGTTTTACTGCTTTTACTGCTTTAACTTTCTGCTTTAACTCATATATCTTTAACTTTCTGCTTTAACTTTCTGCTTTACTGGTTTAACTCATATGTTTTACCTGTTTTTAACTTCATATATTTATTAACATTATGTTTTATAAGGAGTTTCAATACCTTTCATCAATTTTTTTTTTATTTTTTTTCATTTACTTTTATTATTTTTTTTTTTTTATATTTTTATTTTTTTTTTTCTAATAAATTTTAATTTTTTTATTATTTTAATTTTTTATTATTATATCTTAAGTGTTTATTTACTTCATGGCTATTGTTATTATTATTTAGAAACACACATTCACCATAATGAGCACTTATACAACACATTCACTATGACTACTTATTCCACCACACACATTCACTATGTCCCAACTTACATTTACCCCATAAGACACTTACATTTACACTTATACACATGCGCTCACACACACACAGATTTACTTACACACACATACACAGATTTTACTTACACTCACACAACAGATTTTACTACCACCGCAGATTTTACTTACACTCACAACAGATTTACTTTACACTCACACACAGATTGTACTTACATTTACACTTACACACACCACACACACACACACACAACAGACCAGATTTTCCTTGACACTCAACACACAGATTTACTTACCACGCAGATTTACTTTACACACATAACGTAATAATTTATTAAAAACCATTTTGGTTTTAAATTAAGCAAAGTACATTTATATCTACTTTCATTCCAAAATATAGCTAACATTATTTCAAAAAGTTTCGTTAAAAACTTCTATAATACATCAAATCATTAATCCTTGAACCAAAGAATTTTATTTTATTAACTGTTAATACTCTTTTTGTTATAAATTTTATACTATCAAGTTTTAAAATAACTTTTTACTAAAATTTTATGAAATTTATTAAAACATATATTTTACGTAACTTAAAGCAATAAATCAGTAAATCCAGTATAGAACCAGCAAAACCTAGCACCCCTGCTAAATCAAGCTACTGCACGTTTTGTTCTTATTGACTTACTGGTTTTACATCATTCTTTTAGCTTGTATTAAGTATAAAAATAGCAAAATACGTTCTTCTCTGCTAACATAACATGTATTTTATGAAAATCAGGCCTACGTTTTTTTATTTAAAAATAACAATTATATTAACTTACATTTATATTATTCAACTCGAGTTAAATAAAAATATTTCAAAGTTTTTTTTTAAAATAATTCGGATTTCTTTATTATTATTATTAATTATCTATCGTTAACATTGACAAAATCCATCAGGAGAAAACAAAACAACCCACCTCCTTAACCAGATACGAAACTGAACCTCTCCTCTGTAACCTGTGTTGAAATAACTACCTTTAAGGCTAAATTAGGATAATCCTTTTTTGTATCCCGGGGCGATTTAAGCCTAATCCAGGTCAAAATATATTTCAAACTTACCTTTTTCTGTAAAATGTGGTGCAAAAACTACGTTTAGGCCTAAATTTAGCCCTAAATTTAGGATAAGCCTTTTCGTGAAGACGGGCTAATTTAATCCTAATTTCAGGTCAAAAGGTAATTCCAGTATAGACAAGAATCATTGTTATTATTATTTTTTTATAATATATTGTCAAACTGAACATGCTGGATCGGTAGAAATTCCTTAAGCAGGTAGAAGGAAATGTTTCGCTTACTTGTGTTGGTCCGGAGTAGTTTTCCCCTAGTTCATAAGCTAACCCCCAGGGCTCAGCATGAGCCCCAGCCCGCAAAGGCAACCAACCCCGCACCGCGCTGGTGCGGTCCCCGCCGCGTCCACCACGCCGCGTCCACGCCGCGGTCCCCGCGGCCGCCGCGTTGCGCTACCGCAGGCGCATATTCCCGCGTTCCCGCCCCGCCGCGTCGCGCCCCGCAGGCGCGCGAATACTATTCCGTCGCTGGTCTATTGCATACTATATAGTCACATAGTATATATATATATAATATTATATTATATATATATATATATGATATATATATATATATTATATATATAAATATATATATATATATTATATTATATTTGTTGTGTGCTGATGGGGTGTGAGGTGTAAGTGTCTAATGGTAAAACGTTAGTGTCTATGTGTATGTGCGTATGTGTGAATAAGAGATCATAGTGAAGGTGTGTATAAGTGTAAGTGTAAGTGTCTAAGGTAAGTGTAACTGTTTATAAGATGGAAATCAATCAATATAGGTGGTATCAAGATTACCCATTAAAGATGAAGCATCAAAGATTGAACCACCAAAAGCTTGAGGTACCAAAGCTAAGTTTATTAAAGTTTGAGGCATCAAAGCTGAAGGCATCAAAAGCTGAGGCCTCAAAGTTGAGGC
>JABUQX010028547.1:10000-14054 GCA_015478945.1 Trachelipus rathkii | reverse complement strand
AAGTGTATCATATATAATGAGATATAAGGTTTTACAGATATAGTGATGACTATTAACATCCGTGTATGACGTGCGAATGCATCAAGAGGCACGGCCGACGATACGGACAGAGGACCGCGTATGAGCGAGAGTATCTACTTCAATACATCCGCGGTATGTTGATTAACCGCTATAGCTGGTATAGAATAAGGCAATGTGTAACGAGGTGCGTTATACGTGACACAAGAAACGCGCGTATGATAAGTAACTATGAGGTCGAGTACTAGAGCGGTGGGAGGCAGCCTCGCGTCAAGCCTAATGCGATAGGTATACACGGTATATATACGCGCGAGAGAATGGAAGTGCATACTAATCAGGCGCTTGAGATAGTATGATATAACGCGGGGCTAGGGGTTAGTATATATATAATATATCTATATATATATATATATATAATATATATATATATTATATATATATATATATATAAGCGCCTATGATATAATACTAATTAGCCTATAACACCCATTGTTATCAAGAACTTGTTTTAATTGTTATTTTTGAAAGCAGCGATTAAAATATAAAAATTAAATAAATAATATAGAATTGCACAGGTAATTGTAATTGTAATTACTAATTAGTCGCTGTTCTAGCCCTTCCTCTTCCTTCTCCTCCCTCTGGCACAAGCCACTTAAAATTCAAAAGATGCATATTTCCATTCAACAAACACCAGCTTCTCAAAGTTCTCATCAGTCAGGGGTAACCTCTTGGGCCTGAGAACATCAGAACCCCAAGCTGAACAAACTCTCCACAATCCGCTATCGCAAATCATCTAATTCTCTATAGCTAATAATTTTTTTTCGGTGTCATCACGCGTACAAAGATGGCCAACGTGTAAAAATTCGTCTATTGATACTTCTTATACATATATAATTTAAAGTTAATTATATATACTATAATATAATAATATTTTATATATATATATAATAGTATATATATATCATATATCATATATATAATATATATAATATATATATATATAGTAATAATATATATATATATAGGATATAGTATATATATATATATATATAACTATAATATATTTATAAATAATGTTTATTAATTTGAAAGTTGAGATAGAGGACTATAAATTTTGGCATTCCCGCGCAAATTCCGCACAATTTTTTGTTTTTTTGGTAGCCGCTAATTTGGCGGAATTATCGGAATTGCTGGACTTAAATTGTGGAATGATTTAGTCATTCCTCTAACTGCAACTCCGAAACTTTCTTTCAAACCTTAGCTATCAACGCATTACTGCAATATTTTTTTTTGTTATCGGAATTGCGAATTGGGAATTCGGCATTAAATTGCGGAATTACCACCTCTGGATTTTATAACCCATGTTGCAGATATTCTTGATTCATTCCCCCAAGTAGAAGAATACTATATAATTACTTATTATTATTATTATTCTTATTATATTATTAGTATTATTATATTATTATTATTATTATATTATTATTATTATATTATTATTATATTATTATTATTACTTTATTATTATTAATTAATAATTTATTATTATATATTATTATTAATATATTATTATTATTATTAATTATTATATTAATTATTATTATTATTATTATTATATTCATTATTATATATTATTATTATTATTATTACTATTTTCTATTATTATTATTTAATTATTATTATTATTATTATTATTTATTATTATTATTATTTATTCATTATGTTATTTACTTATTTTAATGTTTTATTTTATTATATTATTTTTATTTTATTAATTATAATTATTAAATTTATATTATATTAGTATTATTATTATCATTATTATTAATTATTCATTATTCATATTATTAATTATTATTATCTATTTTTATTATTATTTCTTATTTATTATTATCTATTATTATTATATAATATTATATCTTATTTTATTATTATTTATTATTATATTATTCTTATTATTGTATTATATTATTATTATTATATTATTAATTAATTATTATTATATTATTAATATAACTATATATTATTATCTATTTATTATTATTATCTAATTATTCAATTATTATTAATTATGTATTTATTATGTATTATTATTATTAATTATTATTATATTAATTATTATAACAAATATTTTTGAAATCAAAGAAAACAACCAAACATGTATCTTTTTGTGTTTGAAAAACAGCAAAACATTAAGCATTTCTTTTAAATATTCTGTATAAGGCTTTAGGACTTCTACTCACGCATTTCTTCTTTACATTAGGACCCAATGAGGCAAGAAGGGATAATAATGAATCATATTTTTTTAGCTAAGCTTAGGAGGGTCAATGGCAGGACATAAAAAAAAGGTAATGATGATAGTTTTCCACATGTGCGTTCAAAGGATGTGTATCTATTAATGTATATTTATTTTTTTTGTGTATAATTTGAGGTGTAATTCAGGAAAAAGGTTAACTTGGTATGTTCATGTATGTTTATAAGTGTGGATTTAAATACATTATGTAAGCAATTATGCTAAGAACTTCAGGGGAGTCGTATCTACTTAGTTCGTATCTCTTTATATAATACATAGTTGTGTTTATATAATATATACATGCAAATATACAATATATAAGAATGCATGTATATTTTGACCAACCAGACAAGACAGTATCGAATTCGAAGGTATAACAAAAATTACTTAAAAACCTTTAAATCAACTTTTAACTCCACCTTACTTTTGAGGCAATCAAAAACTTAACCTACCTTACACGCTGACGGAGAACATTGCCTCAAGGCATTGCCAAAATAAAATAAGTAGCAAAAAAATTGTGTAGGATGATTATTTGAAGACTGGGTTTGTTTTTTCTTATAGGATAAAAAAAAAAAATAGAAAAATAAGAAAATAAAAACTAAAAACTAAAATAAATTCAAAAATATATAAATAAATAAATATATAAGAAAAAAAAAAAAAAAAAAAAAAAAATCAAATTTACTTGAATATACATACATATACGTAGAAATATACCCTCGTAAAATCTTTTGTTAGTTTACAAAAAGAAAAAAAATTAAATCGTTACCTGCACAAAATCTTTTATTATATAATAACATTCAACCAAAATGTAAAGTCTCTTTGTAATATATTTTTAATCCATTAATTTGAAAATGAGTTTGATTTGAATATACATTTTTTAAAGACGATAGAAATAGACTGCTACTACTACTACTACTACTACTACTACTACTACTACTACTACTACTACTACTACTACTAGTACTACTACTACTACTACTACTACTACTACTACTACTAATAATAATAATAATAATAATAATAATAATAATAATAATAATATAATATAATATATAATAATTATAATAATAATAATAATATAATAATAATACCTAATCAAAATAATTAATAATACTTCCAAAGCTCCAAATATTACTCCTTTTCATGACAATTCATTTCTATTTTCAATAAGAATAAAATAATAATAAAAATATAAAACAAAAATAATAATAATAATAATAATAATAATAAAAATAATAATAATAATAATAGTAAATAATAATAATAAATAATAATAATAAAAATAATAATAATAATAAAATAATAATAATAATAATAATAATAATAATAATAATAATAATAATAATAATAATAATAATAATAATAATAATAATAATAATAATAATAATAATAATAATAATAATAATAATAATAAAAATAATAATAATAATAATAATAATAATAATAATAATAATAATAATAATAATAATAATAATAATAATAATAATTCAAAAATAAACTTTTGATCTAAAGCTATGATAGAATATAGTAGACAAGGTAAGTGAATGAATTGAAGTAGAACTAATTTATGCATGAAGTTGATTAAGGAGACTAAAAAAAGATGTGATCGAGAATATACCTTTTGGTTGAACCAAATACGATTGTTCAATAATGTGATGATATTATTTTAATGGACAAAGGAAAATGCTTCAATATTATTAATGAAAATATAAATTTGTAAATATAACGTGGTGTAACGGTAAAGTG
>JABUQX010028547.1:0-5000 GCA_015478945.1 Trachelipus rathkii | reverse complement strand
CCAAAACAAAGGCCTTACTATTCCCTACGCACCTCGACCTAGGATATAAAACCTCATTCCCCGAATTCCTACTGTTTTACTGCTTTAAGTTATTGTAATGTAAATGTTTTTTAATAAAAAAAATCCCTTACAAAGTATGAAGTAAAATGAAATGACTCATAAAGATATATTATTGAACATACTTTTTTTGAACTAGATTATACAACTGATATCACAGACTATGAAATAGTGTTAAATATAATAATAGGTCTGTAATGAGTGACAGTTTTATACCTGCCAAAAAATGTTTTTAATTAAAAAATTAGTTTAAGTTTAAATACAAAGAGAAATGACTCAACATAAGTAATATATAATTTTATCAGTTACGCCGCATGTATATTTTGCGCCCTGCGGGTGCACGCGGCAGGGCGTAGATCGCGGCGGGCGGCACCTAAGCGCGGTGCGAAATGTTCGTCTGACTATTGTGCGGCAAAGGCCGCATTGCTGCGACACCTTGGTGATATCAGACTTAAATGATCTAGCGGGTAGACATCAATATTAGCTCTATGCTTACTAGGCAGCTACAAGGCGTTGGGGAACCATCAAAGTAATGAAACAAATCAACAAATCTGAAAGTCATCAAGAGAGGAACATACAATCGCCCATGAGCGCCGACAAACACGTAATCCGCACTTCACCTCAAAGAATGAAACATCATCAATTTATAGGTGCTTCAAAAGACTGACGATCATCCAACAGATGAAACCATCAACAGACTGAACCCCAACAGTATCAACGTCTGAGGCAAACAAAAATACTGAAGCCCCATCAAAAGTCGCAAGAGAATCAAACCTATCGAGTGCAACAAAACACCAAACCCACACCAAAAACAAAAAAAAACATAAACAAATAGTGAGTGTAAGTGTAAGTGTATCTGTGTGTGAAGTAGAATAAACAGTGATTATGGAACAAGATCGCATGTTTAAGTGATCACTCATGTCGAGTAGTAAAAGATGGTTAATAAGTGTACAATCAGTGTGTAATGTATAGTGAGTGATGTGAATGTCATCACAAGTGCAATACTCATGAGCTGAGTGTACAAGTGTCTGATGACCGTTAAGCCACGTACCAGCTGTCTCATGGACGTGAGTGTCAGGTGTGACAACCCAAAAAAATGAACTAAGAGTGTGACTGTAGCGTAAGTGTTACAAGTATTATATAACGTGATATAAATGAAAAATCACTGGATGTGAAGTTGCTAGTGCTATAAGTGTCATAGATTTGTATGTGCTAATACACTCGATAGTCAAAACAAAAACACAAGTACACACCACACAACAAACACCACCAACAACAAACCAAAATCCAAAAACAGCACCAAAAAAACAAATGCTGCTGTAAGCGTCACGTGATGGAAAGTCTCATCTGGGTAGTGAGTGAGATAAGTCATTTTCGCTCATATAAAAGCGGTATTTGTGTATGATGGTGTCGAATGTAGGAAGATAACCTCTCACACTAATAACAAATAAAAATCATATATAATAAACAATAATAATAATCATAACATACTTTTTACAATAAAACCATAAACAAAAAAACAAAAACCACCACGAAATCCAAACACACACGCACACGCAATCACAAGAAAAACAAAAACCAGCCAATAACAAAAAACGACAAATCGAACTCAAAAACAAAACATACCACAACAAAGCCACTCCCATATATACATAATCATGTCTGTTAGATGTAATACATCATATAAAAAAAACGAAAAATAATCATAAATATAAATAAATACCCTATATATCACATATATTATATATATCTAGCTATAAACTAAATAAAAAAAAACCCCCACCAAAAAAAAAAAATACTATAGGAATAATTTTGTACACCAACCGCATAACCAAGCAACTTGTAAAAATAAAAATACACCAACGATGCCGCATACCTTATAACCTAGGGTAGACACCCAATATTATAAAGGGCTATTCTAAGCTCAGCGGAGGCTAGAAAAGGCTCTTGAAAAAAGTGCACTCAGTTGGCAACACAATATGTGGCACTCATGTATGCACTATAACATGAGAACTCACTTTACACTAACGACTTGAGCACTCAGCCTTGGCACTAATTGGCACTCAATTGGCACTCACCTAGGCACTCAATTAGAATACTCAAATTAGAACAACATAAATAGCAACAATAATAGCGACCTCCTATTAACGGTGATTGGGAAACCATCAAAGTGAACCATCAATAAATCTGAGAGTAAGAACAAAACTGAACATCAATAAAGACTGCTGAGTCATCAAGAAAAGATGCGCCATCATCAAAAGTTGAGCCAATCAAAGACTGAACCATCCCAAAAGATAGGCAAACCCAATCAAAGCTGAACCAACATATAGGTGGCCATATCAAAGAGTTTGAAGGCATCAAATACTGACGGCGCATCAAATGCCTGAGAAAGGCATTCAAAGTATGAAGGCATCAAAGCTAGAGCTAATCAAAATAATATCGAATTGCATTGTGTGTGTGAAAAATACAAACAAAATAGTGATGTTGTGAAACAATGATGTGGGTGTGTGCGCTGCTGTGTGCTGCTGTGTGTGTGTGTAGTACAACAGTGATGGAGTCGTGTATTATGTTTGTTACTTAGAGACAATTGGATATGAGCAATTGCGAAAAAAAAAGGGGAAAAAAAGGCCCGGAAAAAAAAAAAAACACAAAAAAAAACAACCCCAACACCCAACCCAACCCCACCAACCCCACAAACCCCACCACACCACACACACACACCCACCACCCTCCACGAACCCCCACCTGCCTGTGTGAGTAGATGTAAGTGTCAAAGGTGTAAACATGTGTGGTGATGTATCAAGTTGTACCACAGGAGAACCGCTACGCAAATAAACAAAAAAACACACATAAATTATAAAAATACACCTCAAAACATACAATGACCCCATACCTAATACATCTCCAATATATACTATATATATAACACCTCAAAAAAACCCAATATATATATAATACCCAATATATATAATAAAACCATAAACAATATATATAAATAAATATAAATAAACAATAATAATAATATAATATATATAATATTATATATACAGTAAGGCCACCGTGTGTGTAGTGTGTGTCTTGTTGCTGTGTGTTTGTGTGTAGGGTAGCACGGAGCGCGGATGGAAATTAAAGTTAGGACAGATCCATACAAGCGTACAATATACCTACACGACCTACATGTTTAGGCGTCAAGTTACCATTACAAAAGGCAAAGTGCAGCGTAAGTGGAAATAAGAAGCTCAAGCGATAATCCGCTACTAAATCCCTCCAATGACTTTAAAAAATGATTCAGTATTGATTTGAACCGAAAAGGTCAAGGCCAAAAAATATCAAGGTCAAGACCGCAAATATCAAAAAGAAGATCAAGACATACAAAAACGGGAGCAAGTCCACTAAAGGAGGGTCAAAATTAGACAGGTTGGCAAAAATTGAACCCTAGGAAGCCCAAAAGGGTTGGCCAGAAAACTAACCAAAACAAGCAACAAAAACAAAAAAAAACCCCCAACCCACCACAACCCCCCACCCCAACCCCCCCCACCAACCCACCAACAACCACCCCCCCAAAAAAAAAAAAAAAAAAAAAAAAAAAAAAAATAAAAAAAAAACCAAAGCCAACACCAAAACACTCCAGCGTGGGCCCACGCCTAACACAACGGTCCTAGCTAAGAACGCACCCACCCAACAGTTTGCGGCAAACCCCTTCTTCGACAACGGGTATGCAACAATTAGGTTGAACATTAACAAAACTTAAGGCGTGCCAAAAATAATCACATAGGAGTTGCAAAATGTCTTGTGTAAGAAGGACAAAAAAATTAGGAAGTATCCCCGCCAAAAAAAATTTGGCGTTGCCCAAAAAATCATTAATAGAGTGGGGTAAAAACCAAGAGACACCGGTGGAAGATAAAGAACGGTTGGCGAGTAAAAGAGGACAAAAGGTGGAAAGGTAAAAGAGCTTAGCTCAATACTAAGCCCTTACCTACTACTGACAACATTTAAAAAAACGTTTTCCATTACTTTACGAAATTGAAACAATTCATCCATTCGAAGATAGATATAAAGGGGTAGAACATTTCTAAAGCTTTTAATCTGTTCTGATCGGCGATGACAAAGACCACCAGAAAGAAAAAAAATCTCGTCAAGCTGTGATTTCCAAATTTTCTCTCTAAAGTTATAAATTGCGAAATCAAGTAGAAAATAAGTTATTATTTCCAAATATTGACAAAAAAGTTCAGATTTTTTTTTTCCTTTTCAATTGATGTTTAAGTATAGTATTGTGTAATGGGAATAACACTACAGTTGTTAAGTTCCCCTAATCATTACCAGATCTGCAATAAAAATAGGAAACTAGGTTGATTAGGAAAAAAAATTCGCTCCCCATTTCACAACACAATTTTCCTAATATGACAATATATTGTCTAATCTGCCCATAACTATAAACCTTTTTTCTATAATTCCGACCAACTAAACATCGAAGAGGAAGTCATGCTGCCAAAAAAACAATCTCATAAAAACATAAAACACATCTGATATAACTGAACACGTGTCTGAGGAAAGTCCTTGACATCTTCCTAACTTCGCATGTTCCCCTCGCCGGAAGCTAAAAAATCTTTCCACCCCTAACCCTCCACTATCATTAATAATACTATAGATGTTTTCTCCCCCGCTACTGCATCCTCCTAATGGAAACAAGATTTATTTCACGTTCTCTTTATAAATCGGACTACTCTTAAACTATTCCTCTGAGACTGTTACTTCTTCCCACACCAAAAGCTGAAGGATACCATCTAATTTAGGGGATTTCAACGAAAAATACAGCCACCACTGAGTGGTTCGCGGACTCCCTCTCACACTGCATGTAATGGTTGGGAGGAGGGCAAACCCTCTCCCCAAGTTTCTCAAACGATCTGGCACAGTAATTAAGAGGAAACGAATCTCTCAACCCG
>JABUQX010028546.1:20000-44576 GCA_015478945.1 Trachelipus rathkii | reverse complement strand
CTGTTTTAACAAACTAAAGCCTCTGTTTAGATGTCCTTTTGAAAAAGACAGATTTGCTACGATTATTTTGTAGGTATTATCAATATAATCGATATTTATATGAACCCTTAATCAATAGGTGTGAAGGTCGATATTGCCCAATGTACGCCTTAATTTCACAACCCAAGGCAACTCCCTCTCCGCCGCAGCGCAGCGGAACTCCAACACTTCGAACCAGGAAGGAGAGGTTGGCCTGTGAAGTACGAATCTCACCGGGCCAGGGGGTATATAATTAATGTGGGTAGATAATACATTTGAGTGTGAGTAGAATATCCTTGGAATTGATTATTTTACCTGCAATACATTGTATATGAATATAAGTCCTAATTTTTAGGGCGGGAATTAATATTTTATACTTAAGTATGTATAAAACATTAATATATATATATATGATAATAAACCAATGGTACAAGTGTATAGCGTAATTATAATAATAATAAATTACAGTTACTATGATAGGGACAATTTTTACTAAATACCAATGGTATGAATAATTATATCACTATGATATTCTTACTAGCAGTAATGTGGAGCTTTTTCATATTTTACCATAACTATTAGTAGATATCTTTGAGATAGTCAATACTGAATAAATATATAATACTTTCATCAATATATAATAATGAGTATAATATTATATGCTAATCTTAAATGCCATAGATATCGTAATAAGGTATTTATAAGTAATAATGCATTATGAAAAGATTGTGAGTTATGGGTATAGTAATCGTAAATGTTATAATTATAATTAATTATAAAGGTTATTAGGTGATGAAATAGAAATTTTTACTTTTTAAAAATACTAATCAGAAGGCAGAGAACGGGTTAATTTAATACAATGCATATCCTGAAACTATGGAAAATTTTAATATACGAGGTGGAAACGTAATTTGACTCAAATTGAGCTGACAGAGTGGTAGGTTCTATGTAGAGTCAACTCTCTCCTCACCTAACTACGAGTCAACCTATTATCAAGAAGATATCAGTAGGGTATGAGTCATCTTCTCACCTTTATTTAATTTAAGGCGAATTAACGTCTACGTTATTCAAAACAATATATTAATTATAGAAATATTCTAATACCGTAGGATGCATATGAAAATAAGAATAAATATGTGCATTATAATACATGGCATATAACGTTTGTAATTCTTATATATATATATTATATTTATATATAATATTATGAAAGCATAATAGACTATTGATTGAATATTAGTAGTATTACGCTTAGTGTATTCTCACTATACCTTATCAGGAGTCTGACCTTAGTATCCTGACTAAAATATATATATATATACAACTTATTTGATCATACTTAGGTAAGGAAAAGAATGAAGCTGGTGGAATAAGTGGTTGGGTGAGTCATGATAGATTTCAAATTCTTTCAAATCTGTATCATATATTCTATTTTATTTATTTGTTATTAAAAATTATATGATAAAATGATATATTATATATATAATTGATATAGGTGGTCGAATTTCCCTTTCTGATATTATATATTGATACATGATTTATATGTCTATTATATAGTGTAGATTGAGTGGTTTATCTATTGTTGTAGAAAAATCGAAGTTAAAGTCTCATCTTCACCTGAAATAATATTAATATTAGAATTAAAAATGAACTCCTAAAAGGCAATCTTCCTAGAATTAATTATTTTATTTTGAGCGAGTCGTCACCCAAGTGGGAACGCTTCTTTGCTCAGTTGTACTTTTATTATTGATAGATATAGTAAGTGGAAAAGTTGTATTCTGGGCTTCATTTACCATTCTTATGGACTTTTTGACGAAAGGTTTAATCGCACTGGCCTGTGAAGGTGATATAGGAAGAATAGCATAGTTTGAGCTCTAGATGATACATAAGTGTAAAAAAATGTTCGGATAAAAGACTTAGTCTCTGAAGTCGTTGTTTACTTACGTAGACAGATGGGATTGCATGAGTCCCGATGGTGGTCCAAACAATCTCAAAAGCCAAGATAACACCAATAAGAATTGAGTCAGCTAGCATGTCTCAATGGATCTTCATGGAGAAGGGTAGGCCATCTTTGAGGTGCGTTCTCGCCAGAGACGGCAAATTTTCTGGAAATAGAGGACATGAGACTCTATTATTAAACCATAATTAATGATAAAAGGGTAATCTAAAATTGATTTGGGGGTTCGTTAGATTTGTACGACAATTGATTAATCTAATGTGCGTTCACTGATGCGGGTCCAGATATTCAAATTAATCGAGTATATCGTGGTGACGTAGCGCATTCCTTCTCTAAGAAAAAAACAGGAGCGGATTTCGATAAGGTGGCCTTAGGGTTGGCTGAAATTCAATGTTTATTTAGTCTATCCCAGCACGCACACCGTTGTTAGTTAACGACTTCTTAGCGTTACATGAAATATCCAGTAAGGAGGAGAATTGTATAGCGAGAAATGGTAGCTAAATGTTCGTCGGAGATCAACTTCCTCTATCTCCCTCTGGCCGCTGTCTCTTTAAATTATATGAAAAGGAAACTTGGAGGAACCTCTTCGTCATTCTGGGCGATATGCACGAATTAGAAAAAACAACTGGATATATAGGAGGCTCTATTGGATACTATGTCTTGGGTAACAATGTACCTGAATTTAGCATATATAGAGCGCACAATTATATTTATATTTGTTAAAGAATGTTATTTACATCTCACAAAATATTGGCGCCGACTTATATTACTGTACAGAACTAACAGAGAATGACAAGGTCTAGAGGCTGTGCCTTATTTTATCTTGAGACAGTCTGTGAAGAGAAGAGATTTGTTCCGACTATCATAAATTTTATCTTATTTCTTTGGTGTAAATAAGATACAATCTATAAGGCGATAGTGGGAGCTGAGTTGCAGGGTAGGATTTGTCTATTCGGGGAGGGGGGTTGAAGATTGCATTGTTGATGAGGGGGATGAGCTGCTAAATGAAGGAGATGAGGAAGAGGAGGAGATTGTGGAGAGCTTGCCGCTCCTTGAAGCTGAGAGAGAGAAACTACTCTCTCAATATCTATCTGAGTGTCTGTCGGCATATAAGAAACTCTAAGCATAGACCACTATGTCCAACGCAGAATCCATATAGGCAATTTGGTATAGACGGAAAGACCTTGCGCAACTACACGGACAATGGTGGTAACTTTGGTCAAAGGCTTTCCCGGGAAATGGATCAGAAGTTTTAATTCAAATGGATGATAGAAGTAATAATTGGTAATGCATAAAAGAACTGATAAGCATAATTCTTTTTGAAAAGGCCAAGAAGGAAATCAATTGAAAAAATTAATTTGAATAGCGAGGGTTCCTTATATCAGAGAGAGAGTAATACGATTGAGAGAGTTTTCCTCCATTAGTAAGTTATTCACAACATAACTTGAGGTGGCAGCACAGTTTCGTTTTTATAGTAATAGTATATCGTTGATTTGAGATTTTTGCACCAGATGATCTATACTATTGATATCAATTTTTACTACTGCCTTAAGATTAAAGATAAAATATCCGCTGTACAAAGAAATTATATGTTGTTGCGCATTGCAAACAATCATCATTTGATCTTGTATATCCTTCAAAATTTCAAGTTGACGTTGATTTATCTCTTGCAGCTTATTTGGTGAGTCACTGTCTGAGAAGAAGTTTAATGAATCAAAGGACATGTGCGCAAGGCTCAGCGGGAATCACAGAGGAAATTCAATCACTAATCAGTGTAGTCTAGTGATTGTGTAAGAACAGAATGGATGAGGGCTTGATTCTGATAACGTAGAATAACATGTCACGGAGGCAATCTCAAGAGATGCTCTCTGTCACCCGTCAAGTGCTTATTGGCACCAGCGGCTCAGTGGTCGAGTTATATTTGGGCGATGGATTAACAAGAGATATAATTTTTGAGATATCTTTATGAGATGATACATGCATAAATATTTAATTGCCAGTTTCGCTTAGGAGATGACCATGTCGCAATGTGGCAGAGATAGCAAGAGTCTCTATATGGTCTTAGGGTGAAAATTATATGAAACATTAATAAAATTAAAAATAGTGTCTATGGCAAGTCGGAGAGTACTCAGAGTTTTCTAGGTTTGCAATTATTAGAGAGATGTAGGAGTAATTAGTCGCTGACGCCTCTAGAGTAAATGTTTTATTGTCGGTTTGCATCGAAATTCGCTTAGATGTGAAGTTTTGGGGAGAACTAAGCGCCCCTACATAATGTATCAAACATTTAGAGATCCTTTCCTGCGAGTACTATAGCAATCTTTGGGCCGCGAATTATTAGTAGATAGTCCGGGCTGGGCAGATCCCAACTTGTTTAGAAACCTGTCGAACCCCTAAAACATGTATGTGAACGGGACATAGTGCCAGCCAGTTATGGATCCATAAAGATTTCTGGGAGTGGGCAGACGGGGCATTTCAAGAAGCTAAGGCGGCGATGGTGAGTGCCACCTTAGAAGTAACCGCAAGGAGCTTGATAGCACTTAACATTTGATACACAATAAGGATTAGCACGAAAGGATAAGAGTATCCGAGATCGTACTTAATATTCAGTAAATCTCCCGAAGCCTAGTTGATGGTATATGCGCAAGAGCAAGAGAGAATCAATCAACGCAAAAGAGTCTCCCTCCGCCAAGCAATCCTCAGATAGTCAATTATCATAAGCGTGTACGTGGGAGGAGTAGGATTGGATTTTCTTAAAAAGTTGTGGGCACTACCAGGAGAATACGATTAGTCTAAGAGATGGAGTTCTTATTATATAGCGCAATAACAAGTTTACAGAAATACTGCTTATTAATTGCAAATAGGAAAGTCAGTAATTTGTACCCGAGCAGATATAGTGCGGCACTGTGATAATAGCCATTGCTTTGACCCAGTTGATAATATCGGCTTCCTCAAAATTCGGGAGTTTAATCTTATTGAATGCCATTAGCAAATTTTGAGCGTTGAAAATTGGAATCATGGCTCTTAAGGACGTAACGAATTACTTGAAAAAATAGGTAGAGTCTAGTTATAATCCAGTGAGTAGGCGCTCAAACTCGCACCACAGAGAATAGCTTATGGTACTGAGACCAGGCCTAGTGAAATGTGCAACTTAGAGATTAACGATATGAAAGGGGGATGCAGGTGCAAGTTGGTAAGGCCAAAAGAAATACCGCAGTTGGAACAGCGGAGTATATCCAGGCATAGGAAAGGGTGTCTTTAGTGGATGGATAGAGATGTGTCATGGGTTAGACGAGGACGCCGCACTTATTAAAGCATTAGCGACGTTAAGGAATAGATTTGACCTTAGCAACGTGAAGTTATTAACAGTATTTGCACTCATTTAATATTTAATATACTATAATACTATAAATAATAGTTTTAAGAATAATAAGTCAAAAAAACTGTAATGTCTGAACTAGTGACACTTACTTGAAGCCGATTTAGCTGACTATGTATGTAGGTAGTAGTTGAAAAGTGCAGTTAAATTCAGAAATAGATAATTATTTAGGTAAAATGCTCTGGAAGACAGATAATAGAGTAATCGCATATTAATTCTTAGGAACTTTGACTTTTCATACCACTCAACCTTTATATATAATAGCTAAAGTGATACTCTAAAGATAAGATAACCTTAATATATAGAATATAAAATTTAAGAATACAAAATTATAAAACTAATCATAATAATAAAAAAGGTAATAAAGTTGAAGTATTGAAAATAAATCCAATAACTTATAGCATTTATTTTCATCCACACAATATGCAGTCCTGATAGTGATGCAGTGATATAGTAATAAGAAAAGTGAAAACATAATGAATAAGATAGGAATAAAGGTTCTTCTCATATACATTGTTTAATAAAAAGAGTTGGAAAGTATAGATTGACCATCTAAGTAAAGAATAAATGACGAGTTTAAAATTGAATAGGTAAAAATGAAGGCGGCTACACAACCAGTATCTGAAGGTAAAGGTTATAGCTAATGTTCCAAGTATGATTCTAAAGTTACAGTTAGTAGTACCCTAATAATCGTGAAATGATCAAAATAGAGGTAGCTGAAGCTGCTGATCCCATGTTCCGCATCATGGTTACGTTTGTTTTCGATGGTTTTCAAGTAATATATAATAGACTGGCTCATAGTAATTGCACATACGTAGTGCGGCAGTGGAGAAGACCTTCTTATCGTCGGTTCATAGGAAAAGGGAAAATTCATTAGGAAAGAGCCAATAAGAGATGACTTCTTTCAGTGCTCTCGGTCGTACGGATGCATTTCATATGGAGAATATGCTGCTTAGTCATTCCTCAACAGGAAATAGATTATATAATGAAATGTAATAGATATGTGGATTATATAAGATAGAAAAATGAATGATATTACGCGGATTAGAATAATCTAATGTTAAAGTGTCTTATTGCAGGGATGTTGCGGTCAAGTTTCAACTCATATTGCGCTTGTTGCGAGGTATATAGTGATAAGCTTACTATCTTGTTGGCGCGGGTGTCCATGTCGCCACTTAGCAGTCTTGCGACGCGCAATTCCGCGGTCTACCCGAATTGCGTTTGCGGTTGCGATACGCAATTATTTTTTATGAATTGCCGGATTGCGATTGCGCCGTCATTTTTTTTTGGGTTGCGGGCTCCAACACTGTGTATATATACTATATATATATATTATATATATATATATATATAGCTAGAATATTAGGTACCTATACTATATATAATATACTACTATATAGTATATTATATATATATAGATATAATATATATATAATATATATATATATATATATTATATAGGAAATCCTGGTGGATGATGTCAACTATATTAGTGAATAAAAATATACATTAATAACAATAAATACACTTGAGGATAATTTAACTAAATTCGATGAGGTAGTCTATTGAGGAGAGGTTTTTCACTATATCCAGGGCAGGGCATGGCGGAGTGATTTCAGCTTTATGTCTAGATATTCTGCACACATACGTATACTAGTCACAAGTGGGATATGCGGTGAATAGCAGGATGTATGTTATAGGTACTGGTTTTCTGACGAAAATAATCAGACCAAGATATGGTTGATATAGTAATATTAGAATCTATACACAGAATTTACGGTTACTATATTACATAATTAAGTGAAGTATATATATCTCTACTGGAAAATATTTCCGACTCACTACCTACTCACTTATATATATACATGTGGATTTATATGTGTAGTACTTCCCTGATATTATATTAAAATATATATAGTATGTTACTTATATGAGTATCAATATATTATTCTATTATGCTATTGTTTTTATATCACGACGATTTAGTAAGTATCCCTTCGCTTACCCTCTTAGGTAACTACCCTCTTAGGCAGGCGACGGTCGACTCGGTGCTGAATGTGTTAAGTGATGATATACGAATATATTTGTACTCCGTTATTATCTGTGGACTTTCACTATATAAATATAAGCTCATTCGTATTCAGACCAGGTGGCGAAGAAGCCAGTTCACTGCCAACGATGGGAAACCTGAACCTTATTGCTGTGTAACCTAACCCTACACATAGATATATTATTCATCTATCGCACCAGCCTCAATCACGTCCTATTTTGAGGACAAGAGAGAGTATAGCAGACTCGTTATATATATAAATACTTCAAATTAATAATTCTCAAATTATGCTTCAATACTAAAGCTTCTGAGCCATTTCAAAGGAGAGTTTGCTCACTTTTCTTCGTAAATGATATCTGCAACTTCCGAAAAGAACGCTCAACTAGCGATACTTGTTGAAGGGCAGGCTAAGTATTCCCTTGGCGAGTTCTGCAAGATGTGGAAAACTTCCACAATTATCACGCCATCAATCAATAGATCTTATCCGATTAACACACAAGATAGATTTTTTGCTTCTTGATTAGTCGTATACGACTAATCATGATATGATAAGATAGTGATAGTGTGACACGCACCTATTGAACAAGAACGTGGGGTTTCATACGCATGCCATGAAAATAGATAGCTGAAACACAGCACTTGGGGCCAAGGGGATTCCTGTCATATGATGGGATTTTTGCTATACAGATGATCGTAGAATAGGAATGGTCAGACCCTTGTCCATGTCTGCTGGGTATGTTATTCGGGATCTTTTCTTTTTTAGGCGCCAAGTAAGAAATCAATATTCTATAGATCGCCTCTTAGCAGAATAAGTCTTTAGTTAAAGTAAGGGGAGGTACCTAACCATTAACAGGGTCCTAGGTTATAGCTCTCTCTAGATGGAATAGCTACAATTTGGATAGGAAGATCTCAAGTGGATTTAAATGTCTGTAGGCCTTCCTGTATCGGCTCCTTAGCAGCTCTAGGATATGATTGCTCAATATTTAGCACGCATGTTGTATACTGGATGGTAATGCTCAGCAACTAAGTGAAGATCAGGGGCAGTGTTAATTATACAGAAAACTCTCCAGACATGACGATTGATTTCTGATCTAGTACGGGAAACTTTTTGAAAATATGGAGACGATTAACTTCAAGCGAGTATGTAACGCCACAGCTTTCTCTCTATTCAGGTGTTGCTAACGACTAGAGGAATAAACGAAATACGTCTGAATCTTTAATAGAACACACATTGGTGATCATGAAGGGCCATAGTACCGACTAAATTTTAAAGAAGGTTGTTAAGTGTAATCTTTCTATATTCATAAATCGTGTAGCGACAAGCAGAATAATCCACAACATAAGAAGAAAAATAAGGTTAAATAAAAAAATAATATGTAATAATATAATCACCTATCAGGCCTTTCACCTTTGTTCGATATCTTGCGTTAAGGAAAGTTGAGGAACATTTATTTAGTCTCAATTAAATTATACCGGAACAAATAAAAAAAAAATGAACAGTGAGCGTAAATCGGGCTTCTCGTTAAGTCTTTTCTTGCCACCATAGATAAGGATCATTTCAATGCGGAGAGAGTGAGATCACGCGGAACAAAAATGATTGGTAAGGTTAGCTTGAGTAATACTTTTAATCCGTGATAAAAATCGCAGAGGGGTCTGTCTTGCGGCATTGCTACTGTGAATACTCGCCTTACATCCTCTAATATCAGGTGAATAAATGCTTGTTAGCCTACTAAAATATTAATTATTATAGTTGTGGAATTAAATTTCTACTATATACAGCGTGTTCTTTATAAAATGTGACGGGGAGGGGCTGTGATAGAAGAGTTGAATATATTAGTCAAACCCCCCGATGGTGGGGATTTAAGAAGGTCTTTATATGTATTTTGTTAAAACAATGTATTGTATAATGAAATATATATATTATATATATAAAATTTTGTATTTCGTAATAATAATATATCAATAATTATCTAACTTCACAAAAAAAAAAAAAAAAAATAAAAAATAAAAAAACGTATGTAGGTACACAAGATTTCAGTTTGCTACTACAACATTAAATCCTGTATACCACTATCATAGGTTAACTATTTGTACACGTAGCATGTTACTAACCTGTAACATCACTAGCAATAAGGGGGTTTCTATATCTTGTATTAAAATATTATATTAATTTATATTAATTGGGTATTATTATCTATGATGAGAAAATATTCGGTGATACTACTTATTCATGTAATAGATACACTCATTTAGTCGAAATGATCACTGCACATCATGCCACCGAAAGCAACATGCATGCTGACAAATGAACACTAGGACATTTGAGGGAAGGCAAGGAGTAAGATGAGGATACATATCAAAAATATATTAATGGCAACCATTTTAGGGCAGTTATTTTATTCATTATCCACGCGCATCCGAAATGAGAAAAATAATAGTAGAGTATAATAAGCCATTTTTAGAAAATTTTTAAATAGATTTGTTAAAACTATACGTACTGCAAGAATAAATTAATCTATGTAGTAACGGTCCAGATTATGAGTTTTATTATTCTTAGCAGATGATACGAAGACTGAGTTATCTTTAACTACGCGCTCTGTTTAGGTTTAGGTCTTAGAAAATAGAAACAGTAAATAAAAGTTAGTCTACCAAATGTCGATCTTTTTCTTCACAACTAAGAAGATATAACATATTGCGATAAAAGGCTAATGCCAATAGAAATTAGAGACAGAAGTCGGTATATAGGTATACTAGGTCACTAATATATCTCACCTCACCGGGTGGTAACGATCTGGGGGGTGACTTTGATCCTACCCTCTGTCCCTTCGATCGCTACGAACCCCCTAAAAGGAAAATAAATATAAAGAAAAATTAAAATTCTCCATAATAAAATTAATAAAAAACATATTTGTAGTAACTCTATTTAGCTCTCGTACTATCATTATAGTGCAGACAAATTATATGAAGAGTATTATATAGAAGAGTAATTAGTTTAGTTATATATTATAACTGCCAGACTATATAAGATTTAAATACTAATATTTCAAATGTGTATTTATATTTATATAATATATTTTTAGAATAAAATATATATCAAAAAAACTTAAGTTCTCATGAAACACAAAAATCTGGGCTGCTTTTCTTTCCTATAAAGTTGTCAATTTATTTTCTACGCTTGGTACGCAATCGTGTATTATTAGCCTTGTTTTTCTCTCTCTTAGTGTGAGGAACAGTCGCGCAATATAGCATGTGCTCCGGGGGCGTGAGATCCATTATACTAGCTGGCCGGAGCGGAGCCGGAGTACCGAAGCCGGAAGCCGGAGCTCCGGATGACCTGGACGTCCAGGAGCCGGATCTCGGGTTGGATCATATAAACATTATCACTATTATATATATATATATATATATTAATTAAAATTATATATATATTAATATATATCATTATATATATATGATATATATATAAATATATATTATATTAATATATATATATATATTATATTATATAATATATAATATATTTAAAGTATTATTAATATATGATATACATATATGTAATTATATATATATATAAATATATATATATTAATATCAATAGTAGGTGTATAGGGTCACAAGTTAATGAGAAAGTTAACGTGTTTAATCCTTAATCGTTAACAAAAATATTAACGGCGTAATCAATTAAAAGCGTTTTATCGTAGGACATTACGAAGTATGGCCTAGCAGGAAATGGTGTATGATGCTTTATACTCTTTGCAGTCTTATAAGCACTGGTAACCGGTTTACGTCTTCACACAGTAACATAGTAACCTTGGAATCAGATAATACCAATTTTATATCTCTGTTAATTTTCTTTCTATAATTTAATTTAATTAGGAGGGAGGAGAAAGAATTGCCCATAACATCTAACCAGATTTATGCTACACTAGATGCTGGTTATGAAGTGAAGGACTCATAATCAGAGAGGTATTAAAGAGGAGTAATTGCTTTGATCGGATATGACTATATACTCCAATTATCTCGCCGAATTTTGCACATACGAACTTGCTCACGAATAGACGTTGAATTATTATCACCGGGGCTTCGGACATGGGTCCGTGTCAATTGAATCTCACTCGCAAGTTAGAGTCTATCATATGGTATCTTATTTTTATGGCACTAGTATGTAGAAGATATACTGAGTGGATAGGGATCATAACTGGAATGACTCTATACAGTTATGAAGAATTAACAAATTGAATTGAGTCAATGATGCGATAAATGAAATAACTATATTTAGAATTTCGAATTACTGGGCACTGTGAGATTAGGCTCTAACGTCATCATTCACTGCTTTTTGTGTGAACACTAGTTCTGTTATATAAAGATGAAAAGAAGGCAAGTTCAGGTAACAAATGATAAGAACAGTTAACTGACTCACTGAACGGGCAACCAGTCACTATTTTTTTCTTTTTCCTTCAGTGAACCAATAAGAAATGAGAATACAGCAATAAGAAAAACATGTTAACATTACTAAACGAGATGGCAGGATTTCATTTAGGGGGACAAAGGTTGATATATATATTATATATATATTATCATATTATTTATATATATTTCGGGTATTTTTGGTTTGAGGTTCTGCATTACTAAATGTTGAATTTTATAATTAGATAAGGTCAAAGGGTATAGTTGGTTGTAAAATTATGGTCATCTGAGGTGAATCTGATGGGAGAGGTAAGACTTTATGATAATTATAAATATGTTTTTAGTATGAGGATGATTGGATGACTTCTAAGATTTTTATTGAATAGAGATATTAAATTTTTGAGGAAAAAATTTATGATCAGAAATGGGTAATGGTAATATATATATAGCAGGTAATTTGGGGTGACGGATTAGTCTAAGAGATGTAGGTAAGGATTGAATGATTTTGATATGAGGAGGTATAGTTGATGGTATAGTTAATTATATTTATATCTATTCTCATAACTCACAAGGGGTATTTACATATAAATTATATAGTATCTAGATAGTTGGTGTAAGTGTGAAGGTATGGTGTGATGTCTGTAGTGTGACAATAAGTATAGCAGGATTTTGCTTAGGAGCTGTTAGGCAGAAGATTATAGGGAAGTGATTTTTATGTCGTGTTGTGATCTTGACTACGCTGATCAATGAGACTGTGTGAGGTTGGAATTTGAACTACAGTTTTTTCCTTTTCAAAAGGGTATTGACTCAATGGGATACTGTGGTTGAGTTTATAATAAATACATATTATTATTGTGAGTGGATGGAGGGAAGAAGATATAAGATTGTAATTAAAAGTTCGGATATTGATATAAGATAGTGGAGAAATTATAAAGTATGTGAAATAGTGCATATCAAGGAAACAGAGTTGCAATTTTTTTTAAAAAGAAATCGTGTATTTGATAAGATAAAAGTTACGTATTAAAGAATGACGGCAATTTAACAAATCTTGGCACATGGAAGAGAAAAATTAGATAATAAATATCATATTAGGCAAGTGAGGGAGTAAAGAACGTGATGTAATGACTTATGGAGAGTGAATGGATGGAGGATTGTCAGAGAGTTGATGCTTGGTGACCACTTGGAGTGTCAAAACTATAGCTATAAATCTCTAAAGAATGTAAATGTGCATTAGTATGGGTTCAGACTTGGATATATTTCACAGTGGATTTTGCATTTCATTTGTATTCTAATTCGTTGATAATTGAATACTCTTCAAATAAGATACTATATTCTAAGGAGGCATAAATGGTAGCATTCCTACTGACATGTCTGGTAAAGCAGTGAGATGAATGGAGGTAGACTTTACGAGGTGAATTCATATGAGGCTTTTTCTCTAGATGGGCAAGCCATCGTAAAGAGTTACATGGATACATTAGAATTCAATGGATCTGCCTAAAGTATGATGTTGATCTATTAGGACTCGTGATGCTCTTACTCTCGATAGAGATAGCGGTGTAACGATATGTGTAGTGCGAGTGATGATAACACTTTTCGTGAGAATGGCAAATTGAACCAAGTGCAATATATTGAGAGAAGAGTCAAATGATTTTTGGATATTATGAGGAAGGAATGGTGAGTGATGGTTTGTAGAGTCAGCATTCACAGGTAAAAAATGAATCTTCAATGAGGAGATTCCATAGTCTTTTCGACTTGGGGTTATATTAAGTTGGGGTCACCAAACGTTTGAATACGTATGGTATAATCCAGCCACAAGGTATCTGCGGATTCACACGGATATGGAGTGACCGCGATGGTTATGTGAATAGATTGTTGTTAGTATGAAGATCATTAAGATTCAAATGTTAAACAGAAAAGCGCGTGATGCTCAATGAGGACAGGTATTAAAATGGTACATTCATTGGAAACGGGTGTGAGCACTATATTGCTTTAATTTGTTATATTTCGTGAGAGGATTAATCTGGTCTCTAAGAGGAGGGATAAGTGAAGAGTGAGAAATATAGGACGAATGATACTATGATAATTGTGATTGATTATAAGGGGATATCAGTCAATGATAGGTCTTCTTCAGACTTAGTGTGAGGTTAAATTAGTGCTCATAATATAGTGACTCGTGGAATAGGAGCCTTGAATTGTTGGTGAACGCATATACATTTCGTAGATTGATGCAAGTTCTACGATGTCAGAATGGCATAGCAGTATAGTAGAACCACATATATTATTATGGCTATTTAAGAGGGACAAATGAATTAGAGAAATATGGAGAACGAAATATAGATAGATAATAAATTGTATTTTCAGTTAGGTTCGGTGGATGCAAAAGCTATGGAAAGGAAGAATGGAGTGGGCTATAGCAGTGCACGTTGGTGGAGACGAGATTTGTATCGAGAGATAATTTGCTTGTGTGGACGATGAGTTACGGAGACGTCACTGGCATTGAGAAAAGGCATAAAATAAGTACTTCTATTTTGTGGAATGATGTATAAATGTTCAGGATGTACAGAATTAATGAGTCGGACTGGTTTTCAGGTGAGGGTTGCATATATACTATTTCGTGGTATAGGTAGAGGGAGATGAAGAATGGTTATGAATTTCCATTATTAGAATATTTATAGTGTGTTTTTCTGAGTTTTCCCGAAGGAAGTTAAGTAAATAGAAATGAAGGGTGCTGTGTGTGATGGATTGCTTGGTTTTGAGAATTGTTGATCGTGTAGCTAATGACACATGGTTATAATAAATGGCAGGCGTAGGATTGAATACAATATTTTATCTACGCTTTTCTGCCCTAGCTACTTTAGCTCCAACTCCATGTTATTGGTCTCATGACAGAGGATGACTCGGAGAGAAGGTTGTCTACAAAGTATTAGAGTGCACTAGTGGGGGAATGTAAAAGTGGTATATTTGAAAAACATGAAAATACACGTTCACTTCTGATAGGGTGGTTCTACAAAAAGTATTTTGGGTGCTGATATTTGTTGAGTGATGAAAGTGTACGATGTGTTAACAAGTATGGCCGCAGGAATACATGTGGTGTAAGGATCATTAATGACTAAATTAAGACGATTGGCTTACACAATGGAAAAAATAATCCTTTTCTTATATTTTTCCCGACAGAGTCGCTTTGAAATTCTCTCTGATTGCTCTTACCTTATACCTGGTTGAGGGATGTCTAAGAGAGGCGAAAGCTGAATGCAGGATTGTGCTGAGAAAGTTGGCAAATAGTTAGGTCGTACCCCTGAAAGCAAGATTTTGGGTTAGTTACGATTCAACGTGATTCCTTCGGGTGAAGTGAAGGAGGCACTTATCATTTTCTAAAATCATATCAAGAGTCGATAAGGGATTGGTGGGTCATTTGGGTGATTGGTATCTTTGTTTAATCTATTCGGATTTTCCGGTATATCATCAGGTAAACCCTTGCAAACCGCGAAAAAAGAAGGGTAACATTGCATATTACTAGAGGTGAACGTATTGCATGGACTGCAATTTTTCTTTTTCAAGACGCCAAAGAGCAAGAGAACTTGTGAGATATAATGAGTAATAATGAGGGTTAAGATATGAACTCAATTATGTGCTCTGTTTGATTAATAATTGCAAAGAAAGCAAGTTGTTCTCATGAGGAGACCCAGAAGTAATTTAGTGAGGATTAGGCTCTTGGTATATATTTTTTTAAACGAGTCAACAGGATGACATGCAAAGTCGGTTGGTTATATTTTCGGGATATGATAGATGGTCGACTATTCTACGAAATTGGCATAGAGTCTAAGTGTACGTGTTGAATCGAATAGGAGATTCGTCGTGTTCTAGTAGTAACGGTCAGTTGAAGGAAGAGAAGCGTGTGTTTGTGTTTCTCCTGTAAGAATAATGTTCGTGCTATTGTATTTTACATTTATCATAGAATTATTTCTAGCGATTAATTTTGTGAATTAATGTGTGGTTTCAAAGATTTCCTCAAGACCAATCGCTGCTAGCACTTATGTAGTTCAAATTCTTTAAGGTAAGTACATAATTTCTCAGGTCTTAACCTCGCGGAGATAAGGATAATTGGTCGCTCAAATTGCTTATAGTACATTATTTCTTTTAATTTCCTGGCATTTTTTAGTTTTTATTTTTATGTTGACTGATCCTATTAGCTAGATTGAAATAATTCAACGAGTTGTCTACTTCCGAGAATTGTAATTTATTTAAGCAGTCATTTGGCATGCCTAGCCAATAATATGTATGTTCGACATACTGAAGATGTATTTGCATAATTAGCTGTGAGATACTGTCATGTAATAGTTAATGCTGTATTATAAGCTTAACTCACAGCTAGTTGACTTTCATAAGGTCCTAAATATGAAAAAAGAAAACATAATGTTAAAACTAAAATAATAATAATAAATGTCAATTTTATATAATTTAATTTATATGTTTGTAATTAGCAATTACTACTTCAGTATCTATCGATTGATGTATTATTGCTCGACAGTAGGATTTTATATCTAATAAGTACGTTTTAGGTTAGGTTACAACATATAATGATATCTTTATATATTTATTTACGTCCATATACGTCAATATTTAGGGGGGCAAGTGCCGCCCCCAACCTCACTCACCTTGTATACGTATCCCATTAAGGATTACATTACTTATAAATAAGAGATAAATATAACTCAGGGTATTAAGTATTAACACATATTATATATTTTTGGAAAAAGAAAAAAGTTTAATCTTGTTTATCTTGATATACCTCGAATCTATTACCATTTTAAAATCTTGATAGTAAAATTAATTATTATAAACCTCGTAATAAATTAATAGGTAACGGTTAATCGGATGTATGGGAAATTTTAACTCGTTAACGTTAAATACTCACAAATGTAACTCGTTAATAGTGCGTTACTTTCTTTTCGCAACTAACGAAAGAGTTAAAACTTTTTTAAACGTAAAAAATATATTCTGTAAAGTAATTTAATTAAATATAACGGGAGTAACGCTTTAACGCGTTAATTATGCCTAACCTATAACTATAATTATATAAATAACATCTCATTAATTAATGTTATATTTTAAATATATAATATTTATTATTATATATGATAATCTTATAAATAATATATATATATATATATAATATTATTTTTAATAACTATATATTATATTATATATATATATTATTTAATATATATTTATACTATATAATATTATATATACTATATATATATAATATTAATTAAATAATATACATTATTACATCAATATCTTTAGATCATATAAAAACAAATGCATACATATTATATTATAATAATTAAACATAAAAAGAATTATTTATTTATAGGTTGGGGTTAAATACTAATTAATATACATATGAAGCCTCCACCTAAGTATATTTTATATATATTTACTTCACCTTTTAATTCTAATTGCCTTAATAATATATATAAAATAGATCACTGACAGGTTTATCATGTAAGTACTGAGATTTTATCCTTCGTAGTCATAAAATATAATATGGGAAATATAACTAATTCATGCAGTAAAATATATTATTCTTATTTTAAATATTTTTAAGTTGTAATATATAAATAAATTATATAAATAGCTCTCCCATTAATACGTAGTAGGGTTTTAATACTGTTTTAGCTACGAATATATTATGAGTACAATAGCTATATATTGAGACTGCTTTAGTATATTTCAGCCAACCTCGTCAGGTTAGTTTAAATTATATTATTTTAGTACTACACTTTCTATTGTTAGGTTTATAAACTATAGGGAGGTTCCTATAACTTAAGGTAATTAAGCAATTTAAATAAATAATTAAAATAACATTTGTTATAGAGTATTAAATTTGTGGATGAAGGTTTGGTAGAAAGTGATTTTTTATCTTACTTATGATGGGGACGGCAGGTATATATAGTATATATATTATATTATAAAAAAGGTAAACTCTTAATATAGGCTAGTCTCATTAAATTACTGATAAATATCTTTTAACTCATATTTATCCACATTATATATATATAATGATAACATATTATACATTAATATATATATATATATATAAATATAATTATAAAATATTATATGTTTGTCTATTCTTTATTAATATATATATTTATTAATTATTATATATATTTATAATTATCAGTTATATTATATCTATATATTTAAATATATTAATAAAAATAATAATAATATTTATCTAAATATATTTTTATTAATATATAATATAAAATATATATTTATTATACTATAATATATATTTTATTATTATATATATATATATTATTATATATATATAATATTATAATCTTATATATATATATTATATATATTATATATTATAATATTATTAATATATATCTATATTAATATATATCTCTATGCATAGATTCAATGTTTAAATATAATTTAAAATAAGATATTAAATGAAGAGATGAGAGAGAGAGAGGAGAGAGAAGAGAGAGAGAGAGAGAGAGAGAGAGAGAGAGAGAGAGGAGAGAGAGAGAGAGAGAGAGAGAGAGAGAGAGAGAGAGAGAGAGAGAAGGTAGGAAGAAGTAGAGAAGATGGAGGGAGAGAGAGGAGAGAGGAGAGAGAGGACGAGGAGAGAGAGAGAGAGAGAGAAAGAGAGGAGAGAGAAGAAGAGAGAGAGATTGGACCATGCACATTTTATTTATGAATAAGAGAACAGTACGTCATTAATACTTTATTCTATACAAATCTTTTTATGGTCAAGTGAATAAATTTAAATTAAACTTTATAAATTGGTATCGTGCAGTAGTAAAAATGTATATTTATATATGACAAGACAGGCGGAATTAATTATATGTTGGTATAAATTATATAATATATATATTATATATAATATATATATATATATATATATATATATATAAATATATATATTTTATATATATATATATATATAATATATTATATAATTATATAATAATAATAATAATGAATAATATATTATATATATATATATAATATATATAATATAATATATATATATTATATTTATATATATATATATTATATAATATATATATATTATATTTTATATATAATTACTAAAATATATATATATATTATAATTATATATATAAAATTATATATAAATAATAATATATAATATAATATATTATAATTTATAATTATATATAATAACTAATAAATATACTATAAAAATAATTATATAATAAAAATAAATATAATAAATAATAATTATATATTATAATATTTAATAAATTAAAATTAATAATAATATATAATCTAATATAATAATATATAATATATAATAAATATAATAATAATAATAATAATAAATAATAAAAGAATTAATAATAAATATAAATAATAAAATAATATTATAAATATAATATAATAAAAAAATAAAAATAAATAATAATAATGATAAAAAAAATAAATGTATATAAACATAATAAATAAAATTATAATATAAAATAATAAATAATTAATAAAATAATAAAAAAAATATCAAATAAAAATAAATATGGTAATAATTTTGTATAATAATAAATAAAAACTATAATAAAAAAACAATAAAAAATAATAAATAAATATATAATAATATATATAATATATATATATATATATATCTATATACTATATATAATATAATATATATATATATAATATATATATACATTTATATAATTCATTTTAATATTACTTATATATATATATATATATCATATATATATACTATTTATTATATATACTATACTATATATAATACTATATATATATATATATATTATACTATATATATATAATAATATATATATTATATTATCATATTCATATAAAAGTATGTTAAAGAGGGATTTGGGTCATGTCTTTCAATGTCTCTTTAAAATTTGAGTGGGTTTTTTTGGGCGTCTAGATACGAGTTCATATCCCCCCACCTCACCCTCTACCCCACTTTTGACGACGCAATCTCGTCGTTAGACCGTTGGACGAGATTACGTGTTTATAACTCTCATTAATTAGGGTGCCTACGCCCCCTCCTTTATGTTATTATTATTTTCTGTACGCGAGCCGCTTATGGGTATGTTTAGAGAAGGAGGTCACGGGTTGGAAACTTGGCATCACCCCTGCTCCAGGATGATGCGTAACTTTGTCGGAGACTGAGGTTCCATTGATGTTGCATCCGCCCCCGAAGTGGGGATGCAATTCCTCTTTAAGTGTTCAGGGTCGTCTGTTTTTTTTTTAGGGTTCAAGCCGATTAGGTAAAGGGATTACATTTGGACTATATTTAGGTGATGGCGCTAATCGTCGAAGTTTGCATAATGTCGCATCCTCCGAAAGTGGGATTGCATACCCCTATTTAAAATTTTTGGTTCGTTCTTTTTATGGGTTATATCAGTAGGTAAAGAGTCGAAACTTTTGTGTAGGCCTATACTGCGACTCGAGTTGACTATTGGTCCCTGCGTGCCCAATAGGAGGCGGTAGCAAAGTTATTCACCTCGTGTAGGCGTTTTTCGTCGGTGGGCATGGAAGACCCACTCAATCACCATCCTGCGTTTCATATTTCTCTAAGTTCTTCGAACTCGCCCGCTGATTCCATTCGTGCAGACACTCTTGCCACAAGTATCGAAAGCCTTGTCGAGAGGCAGGATATGTAATCAGTTGATGGGGAGGATGGCCCTTGTTGAATGGTTTCCGGGAGGTATCCTTGAAACAGCTCGAAAATAAGGGGAGGCCATTTTGGCCTCTCTCTCTCTCAGCGATTTCATTTTCCAGTTACCCCTACATGAGCAGGGGTCCAAACCCATATGAATGAATTTGTTCTTACGAGGAGTGGAGAGCCGAACGAAATTGTTGCAGTGCAGATACCACTTGTGTTTTTAGAATAAGGTATTTTAAGCGCTTGTTGCGCGCTGAGCGAATCTGAAATAAATGAACAAGAGTGTCTTCGTTAAGGAATTAGATTCGAGAAAGGGCAATCATTAATAGCCATTAATTCTGGCGTAAAAATTGAAGAGTGAAGGGGGAGGGTATGGGAGAGGTTCCGGTCAGGAAAGACAGCAGCACTGTCCATTTTAGAGCCGTCAGTAAACACTTGTGTAAATTCACTGAGACAACTTTGATGCCTTTAACAAGGCAGGAGGGTGGCTAGATTTGAGAGGCTCAGAGGCCAAGCAAATGGTTGGAGCGGGGAATAGGAAAGGTGTGTGTACCCTTCGTCGTAAAAGAAAGGCAGCACCTTTTTTTGCACAGGGATGTTAAGGAAATTAAGAATGTCATGAACTGTGTTTGCATATATGCAAACACAGTTCATAACATTCTTAATTCCTTTATATCGCCCTAATCCGATTGAAGCTGGACTATGGCCGTGTAGTATATGGTCAGGCCTCCCCAACTCTACTACACCTGTTAGATCCCATCCAAAACTACGCGATCCTTATCTCCACTGGAGCCTTCCGATCATCCCCCTGGGTGAGCCTTGAAGTTGAACCCAATGTGATGTCACTCTCTTCGAAGGGTTGACATGTGCACAAGTTATCTTCGTTTTCAAACCCCAATACCGTCTGCTCTGACATCGATTCTGCAGGAGATAACCTCATAATCTATATCACCTGGCCATATAATGGCGCAGTGATCTAGGATTATGGAAGGTATTCTCCTGCGAATCGATGTCAGATGCAGACGGCTATTGGGGTTTGAAAACGAAGATAACTTGTGCACATGTCCTCCCTTCGAAGAGAGTGACATCACATTGGAATTTTCAACTTCAAGGCTCACCCAGGGGGATGATCGGAAACGGCTCCAGTGGACAAATGGCCCGTAATAAGTTTTGGATGGGATCTAACAGGTGTAGTAGAGTTGGGGAGGCCTGACCATATACTACACGGCCATAGTCCAGCTTCAATCGGATTAGGGCGATATAAAGGCTAAAAGGGAACTTGCGGTCAGTACCTCCCTAAGATTTTGAGGCGAGATGGGGTAACAGGGTCAAGCACGCGATGACAAGTCGCTTTTAGGGGTATAATATATGCGGTGCGTATGTTTAATATGGTCATCTTATGAATGCACACGTCCAGAAATTTGCCAAGTTACAATAATTGGGCGAACCATCATAATAGGTTAGGTTCGCTGGAAGAAGGTGGCAGGTTTCTCGATTCTCTTTTTTCTAAAAAGCACTGCTGAGCAGTTTTTGTGGGAGAGAACGGGAGAAGCCATGGGAATTAGCCCATAGTGAAATATTCTCCATAGCTTTTGAAGTTGGCCGTTCCATAAATAGGCAGCCTGGCAAAACCCGCTGTATATAATAACGCAAAGTCATCACATAAAAAGGAAAAATTGACTGTCGCTGGATAGAAAGTAACGATATCATTAACTCAGAGAGGCAAACTAGTAATACACTTAGATACACTACCTTGAGGAATGTCCTTCATCCAGAGTAATAGTTGGCGTGACAGAATAGAAGAGCACCGAACTCGCATGGATCTGTAGATATTTTACAGAGGCATTTAATGAAAAAGGGAGTTTATCCACGGGAAATCGAGGCGAATGGAGTATCCCTCCAGTTCCTCCAACGTCGTCGTCATAAGCTTTTTCAAGTCAACAGAAGACACCAAGAACCATCCACCTGAGTTGAGAAGGCTTCTCGGATTGTCATGGTCTAGTTTAACAAGGGGTCTGCGGTCGAACAATAAAATGTCCACGAAACTTGGAGGTTGAAACGGAACCCAATGAAAATTTCCAGAACAGGGAGAAAGCGGCCTAAAACCATTTTTCTCCATTAATTCGTACAGAATGACAGGTCAAGCGAAATTGTATCTTTGGTTGTCCGCCCAACGTCGGATCTTTCCCAGGTTTTGGATAGGAATTACAAAGCTGTAGTCCAAATAGATGGAAGATTCGGATCGTCAGATTCTGCTATACACATGATCCACAAATGCTGTGCGAGGGATGGATATGACGTGGGCCATGAGTACGAAATATGTCTAACCAAAGCACCGTCTTTGCTATTATGACAGTGCAGTTTGATACTTATGCAAGTGTTAAAAAATGACCGGTTATAGGTAAATGAATTCCTTTTCCTGTTGAAATTCTGGCAGTCGCAGTGTTTAGTTCTTCAATTTTTGAAAGGCTTCAGGATAGCGGAAAGAATCGAGTGGCTAGCTAGCAAAACTATAACCTAATGCATCTGCAACAGCAGCAGGAGCGCAAGATCTTGTCGGTTATAATCAGGCCCATAACGGAGGACTGTGGGTGAGTTGTTGGAGCAACGAGATATTTTCAGTGTAACTTTTACACTAGAGGATAACGGGGAGTTGTGGAGTTAACAGTCGAAATATAAGTTCGAAAAAATTGTTTACGTGTTTGGCGACTAATTAGCCGAGATCTCGCCCCAGCTGCTTCAAAAATAATCATGTTTGGGGTGGTACTGGTCCTTTTGTATGGCCTGTAGAGTTTCTTCTTCTCTCGGTTTGCTTGTGCGCACTCTTGGGACCACCAAGGTCTTGCCGACCACCTGTCTGCGGAAGATTGCCAAATGCAAGCTTCCTCTGCTGAAATGACAACTTGCTGGAAGAAACGAAAGGCATCATCAACAGTCGGAAACCGGTTATTGAAGGGAGAAAGTGGGATAGCTGTGACCTGATGAAAAGGAAGCCCACTCCGCTCGGTTATTACCCCAGCTAGAGTTAGATTTTAACATTGGGCTCGGTACAAGCTCATTTAAAGCTATTAGATAATGATCACTGCCGTATAAATAATCAAAGCGGGACCAGCGGGAGTGGTATAGCCACGACAATTTCATTGAAGGAAAGTGGCCATGCTGTTATAAATATTATAATGATTGTCTTTTTGAGACAATTGTCTCTGTGACTAGGGGTAGTGTTGGAGGTGGATTCAGATGGAGAGGAAAGGCTGAGACGTGGATCTCGACGAGGAGGGGCAACAAATCCTGGTGGTAAAGAATAGTCATACAACAGAGATTTAGGTTGTACGATCGCTTTTTGGAAGGAGTTTTCCGTAGCATTTGGTGAAAGGGCTTCGCATGAATGCGAGATAAATTGAGTTCAATCAAGTTCATATTATTATGTGGATTTGGTTGGTCATTGGAAGAGCAACCAAAATGATCAAGTTTAGGAATGGGAGCGGCATCAGTATCTACAAAGCAAGCAAGCAGATTCAGAAATGTGAGAGGGATATGGAGTAGTTTCCATGGAAATGGAGAAGGAAGGTGTCACCAGAAAGGTGTCGTCTTTCTGAAAAGATGAACTGGGGTTGAGATATTGGGTTCCAATATAAGATTTGATAGGTTAACAAGGTATGATACTGGAGATTTGGCCAGTAATTCATCATGCGAGTGATTTTGGGAGATTGCCCAACTTAATTTAATAGAGACCTCTGGTCCCCTTTCATGCCTCCAACAGATCCAGGACGCTTAGAGTGTTTACGTTGGACAGTTTTCCATATTCGCCTCTCTCGGAGGCAAGTGCAGAAGCATTAAAAAGAGGGTAATAATACATCAAGCTCTATTTAAAGGTTTCCTATTTCATCCACTAGGGTACAGAATCCCTTTGGGAATGCTGATAGGAAATTCGGAAGAAGAGTTATAGGAAGACTCAGAAGAAAGCTTAGAGTTCTCTAGAAAACTATTAGAGGGTTGATTGGTGGTTGTTCGATAGCTGTGATTGGGCACACCCATAGTCATTGATTTTGTCTCTGGAATAGACTTATGGCGAG